>JANHFM010004193.1:27347-49605 GCA_032468115.1 Grayia smithii
GCACATTTTATGACCAATTCATGCACAACTCCACGTAATCCCAAAGGGTTCACATACCTTTTCTTGCAACTGTATGTGCTTGGATTTTTTTGAGGAAGGATAACTTTTCTCTTTTGAGATTATCTTGGGTCACATTGACAATTAAAACAGGACAATATACTTAGCTCTGTTATTCTGTTCAAGTACAAAAACCTAATAGGGAGAACCTAATGGCAATACTTTACTGAGCTACCTACAGAGGATTTAATAAAATATACAGTCTAATGTATATTAGCTGTATATTTTCTAATTAGAAAAATTCATTCTGCAAGAAAATATAATAGTAAATTTTTTGTTTGAAACTTTTAGAACTGCTTTGTGTGTTCCATACTGCATTCACTTTCAAACATTCACTCATTCCATCAAAGGATAAGAGCTGATATACTGCCTGTTCTTGGCACAGTTACAGAAAGCCTTATCTCAACCAGCAGCTGGGATGAGAATTGGTACTGTGTGTGTCAGGATAACTGTAACCCAAGAATAATAAATACCATGGAAGATCAAGCAGTGCTTTAAAAACGTACAAAATGATTTAGTTATAACTTATCACTTGTATTTCATATGGCCAATAAAGTTCTTTTCTTCCTTCTATAAAAGGATAGTAAAGGCAGAAAGCACATAGGCAGCTAGATGATAATAAAATCTTTGATTTAGAGTAAGATTTAATGCAGGAGATACTAAAGAATTAACTTATTTGCATATCCTGCATTAAATCTTACTTTAAAGACCCAATATAGTGACAAGTCAAATATATTTTCTTAAACACCATATTGGATACTTAACATCATTGGCATCTCCTGCATTAAAAGTAGTCTAAATCAGAGATTTTTTTATCAACTATATGCCAAACCATGTGCGACAATTATTTATTCTTGCCATACAACTGTGTCGGTTGCAAAGGACTTCATCAACAAGAAAAACAAAAAATATGTTAATTATAAATAAATCAATATCAAAACTCAAAAATAACCATAAAAAACCAGCTGCAGTCCAAGACATAAAACAATTTCAACCTGTTTATGGAACTGTAGCAAAATGGGGATTACATGTACTTCTGGAAGTAGAGCATTCCATAAAGTAGGGACTATTACAGAGAAGGGCTACTTTCTCATACCTTACCACGTCCTGTTTTTAACAGGCCCCAAGACTGGCAGATTTAATAATATCAAGTGGTGTGGTGTGATGTAAATAGCCGGGTACACAAACGTTGTGTCCCATGCAGGACAGTTATCTTATTTATATCTTTTATCCAAGTTGGAGTTACAGAATAATTTATAACTACAATTCCAAAATGCTAAATTGGGATCTCGGGTATTAACAGCATACTTGCTGATGTTGGATGCTGTAGTATAGATTTTCTCTCCCCAAAAGAGAAGCAAAAAGAGAAGTAGAGACATTTAGAGACTGGATGCTGATAAACAAGTCAGATCACAGGAATAGCTCTTTCATTGCTCTGAATACTTTGAGACAGTAAAAACTGGTAGCTTGGAAAGCTCACTGTTTTCATACAGATGGCACAATGGGAGGGGGCACCCTTGCCAAGCAAGTTGGTTTCTATTGCTTTATCGCCTGTTTTTCACTCTCAGTGCATGAACAAGCTATCTGTCCAATAGCAATTGTTATAGCCTCAATTTAACTAAAATATTCTCGCATTTTTAATTAAACAAATGGTTAGTTTTTTGCTTGGCAGAAGACATACAGGTAAAACACTACAAGATTTGCTTTGAAATAAAGCAAAAGCTAAAATAAATAAAATAATAAAATACATTCATAAATAGTAAATAAGATCTTAATTTTAGCAGCTTCGAGCAACCAGTAGTAGAAAGAAGATTTAGCTTTGGACATATTTCCAAATGTACCTGGTTAATTTATCACATATAAGTGTTGGCTGCCATAAAACTCTGCATTTATAACTCTGATCTTTACCTCCAAACAGGAAAAATAAATAGCTTTGCATTGGTTTGCCAGTTTAGAGCAAAAAACATAACACAACCTTTTCCTTCAGACCCAGGGGAACAACGTATCTTTAAGAAGTTTATACTGAATATGGTGTTTGAAGAACTGATAAAAACAAATCTAGTACTCTCTTAAAGATTACCAGTAATTATAATGTAAATCTGTATTGGAGGAATAGTTTCCAAACTTTAATTGATTTGTGATACTGGTAAGCTGCTGAGAGTTGCTCGATAGTGAGATTGGTGGCATATAAATTTAATAATCAATTACCCAATTATCAAAAACTTTATATTTTTATTGGGTGGGAAATATAATTTAATAAAAGACAACTAGAATTTTAAAGTAACATGAGAACATTTTTCTTAAACTATCAAGCATCAAAGAGCATTTCTGGAACTCTTTTCTCTCAAATACATTTGAAGCAGCATGATATAATTACAGAAAACATTTTTCAAAAGCAAACTCAGTTTGCATAGGAGTCTTAAATCAAAAGATAAGCAACATGTTTATCATAGATGCATGCATTCGGAAAACTGTCTTTATAATCACTTGGGTTTCTTCTTCTCCAACCTGGATTTCTTTTAAAAAAATATTTTAACTAAAAAAAAATAGAAAGTTGACATGTTGCAAGAATGCATGTTGTCCTCACAAAGATCCATCCACATTGAACAGAACAGCCTGAGAAAACAATGGAATTCTAGAAATCAATTGCTCTGAAATTGATCATGCCCACCATGACATTCACATGGTGAATATACTTTCTATGGCTATTTGAATATTTATAAAATATCAAATAAGGTCCTGGTCCAAAACAATTGCCTAACCCTGTAATAAGACATCATGTAGCTTGTTTGATTTCACCCTACCTCATTAAATGAATCTATTACTGTTTGTAAATCATGGCTTGTGTTATACAAACCCAGTCAATTGTGGTCTATCCAGCAAAACGTGGCTATAAACGATGTGCTAGTTATAAACTATTATCTCTGGTAAAACTAAGATATCAGAAGAAAACAGATGGTCAATATGAGAACTGGAAAGCAATATATAAGGTGGTTCAACCACCTTACACATAGATTATATTAAAGGTTGATTCTGTTAAACAAAAATCCCATTGTTAACTTGCATTAACTGAGAACCTTGAGAGAAAAATGCATTTATTTATGAACTCTAGAAGAGTTATTCTAATCTCTAATCCCCACAGACAAGCAAAAATTGCTGGATTCATAAACTCTTGCATATTAATGTAATGGAAACAATAGCATGCTAGTTGGAACACACCCTCATCACACCTCCAATCCTGGCAAATTGTCAGTGGCCTTATTTCTGTGTGTCAAATGCTAATACTTTATAGGAACCTTTAGGAGATTATTCACTTTAAAAGTGATGCAACATCTCCAATTCCATCCAGAAGACAGTGTTTTTTTTTAAAAAGGAGGGCTGCATTCCCAAAGCAATTTAGAAAAAAAAATATTACAGAACTCTCCCCATTCCAACCTGAATATAAAAAGCAGCCAAGATTCCTACTTTGGTTACATATTGAATACCATCACATAATACCTGGATTTAGTTGCAGCCACCACCCTGACAGATTCAGCCTAATCCTGAACAGGTACTCTTGATTACATACACTCAAAATACAGATGGGAGGCTTGTATCATCCCAATTTTATCCTTGTCTAATCAGAAGTCTGGATATTGACAGGATTCTCGGAAGCAAGTGAGATCAGAGTAATAAGGAAGAAAGATGTCCTTAAATTAAACCACGCTTATAACAGTTTATTGTGGATTATTCGACTGCGCTGGACCCGAATGACAAGGTAACTCATGACGACAACTTTAGTTGGAACTATCTGGATAGTCAATTTTACTTAATTCTACCAGGTTAAGGAAAGCTATAGGTGCTTGACTGCTGCTGGCCGGAATACGTGTCTCACGGCAGTTGAAGTCCTCCTCCACCTTATTTCTTCCTTGCTCATCCCTGCCACAAAGCACCTCCACCAAGCCATCGCCCTTTAATTTTTAACTCACCGCAGGCCGGATCGAACAATCTAGAAATCCGAATAGAGAGGGGAGGGTAACCTTGCCTTTGCGAGGGACTACTGCTCCCCTACCTGGTATCTGCGTAAGAGCTGCCGCTGCCGCGCAGAATAAATTCAGGAGCAAGGGAAGCTCGGCACGCATGGAGAGGCGAGGCAGAAAAATAAAGCAGTAGAGCCTTGGCAGGAGAAAAGGTAGCTACTGTTTCCGCAGCCGCCTCGGGCCAAAGGCGCCCTCCACCCCCGCGTTCCAGCAAAAGGACAGGCCAAGCAGCCTCTCCAAAAGGCATGACGGGAAATTCCTTGGACTGCAGCTGCTCAATCAGCTCCAAATATGAGCATAGAGCCGAAAGAGACCGTCACAGTCCCAGGACGGGGCGGAAGGAAAGGGTACGTGTTTCCAAGGCTTTATAAGTCCATGTCAGCCAGCAAAACTTCACTTTCGCCTTTCGCTTTGTCTTTAGTTGCGGCAACTGAGAGTCCATAGAACCCATATAGAAATTTATAGAGAACTTTAGTAGAATCAATTCTCCCCCCCCCCCCCAAGTTTGGTCTAGGTATGATTCCATCTAAATATAACACACAAATTCCTGATACTTTGCCAATATCTGATCAAAGTCCATTTAATTCAGAGATGTTTCCAATTCAGTGACATGACACAGGAAGCAATACAGGTAGTTCTCAATTTAGAACAGTTCTTTTAGTGGAAGTTGTTACAATGGCACTGAAAAATGTGACTTATGACCATTTTTCAGGTTACAACCCTTGCAGCATTCTCATGATCATGGTAACTGGCTCGTATTTATGACCATTGTGGTGTGCCAAGGTCATGTGATCATCTTATGGAACCTTCTGACAAGCAGCCAATGAGAAAGCTAGATGCACTTAACCATGTTACTAACTAATCAACTGTAGTGATTCACTTAACTGTAGCAAGAAAAATCATAAAATGGGGCAAAGCTTGCTTAACAACTGTCTCACTTAACAGAAATTTGGAGCTCAGTAGTGATCTTTAGTCAAGGTCTACCTATAATCACATCCCAATCTACTCTGACTAGACTATGGCTACACTTTTATTCAATTCATGAGGGGGGCTTCTAGCAGTGATAAATCATAGCATGGGTTGGCTGGTTTATGATTATCATGTAAGATTTTAGGGCAAAGCCATAAACATCTGTTTCTTTTAAAAGAAGCTTTTGCTTATTTAAATATTTAATTTTAATTTTACATTAAACCAGTGTTTTTCTCCTGATCCTACACCCTTCTTGAGATTATCTCCCAACATATCACAGGTTAACTGCAATCCAGTCCACACTCATATATCCCTAGTTTAAAACAAAGCAAAAAGTCTCAATTTCCTGAGTTTTTCCCCACAATAGCCAAGTGCTTTGTCATTGTATTCTTCTGGTATTTTTTTTTCAATGTCTCATTCTAGCCCTCAGTTCTGGCATTTCTTACTAAGCTCTCACTCAAGTCTTACTCAAGTTGCTATTAGCTTTTTTTGACATGATCAAGGTGAATTAAATGCCACCTATTGTAAAAAAGCTAAATAAGAAAGCCAATCTTCATTGGAGTTCTATCAGTGTTTTCAAGATAAAACCTTATAAAACAGCAATACTTCTTGGATCCATCCTCTCTAGATGGCTACAGGTCTCCAATAAAAGATTCACATGGAAGAAATGGTCCTCCTGATATTCTAGTTCCAGACCATTTAAGGCTTGTTAGATTACCAAATATGAGTAATCAACTGGAAGCTGGACATGGACAACTGGACATGGAACTGGACATGGAATCAACTGGACATGGAAAGTATGTCCAGGAAATGATTCAAGAATTGGAATTTGTTTGGAAATTGATGAAAAAGAGAATGGACTCTCAATCTCTAACTAAATTTTAGAAGTCTTACACCATTCAGTGTTGAAGATTAGTGAATTTCCTGAAAGTTGAACCATGTTATGATTACAGCATGGGCCTCAAGATCCACCTATTCAATTCTCATTGTAAAAGAACTATGAAGGATCTTTCAAAATCAAAATGAGATTTGAAACCAGTTTGAAAGGTTGTTACTACAGATGTCTTTAAAGTGACCTCATAAATATGCAATACATAATTTTAACTTCCATCACCCAATTCAGTCTATTAACTTTTATAAACCTGACTGGACTTGTATATAGTAAGTCATTGACATCCTTTCAACTTATTTGTCCACATCCTCCATTAATATTAATTAACATAGATGTAGGAAATCTAGAAAAAATCTATTGAATATTTCATATAAGGAATTCCAAAATTAGCATGGATACAAATCCTCTAAACTTCTTGCAAATATATTTTTTCATATAAAAGCTGCACTAATTTCTGCAAATGAAGAATAGATTACAATAATAGCATTAGCACTTAGATTTATATACCGCTTTACAGCCCTCTCTAAACAGTTTACAGAGTCAGCATATTGCCTCCAACAATCTGGGTCCTTATGTGATCTTAAAAGTATCAACTTGAGATTCTCTCACATTATTCTATTTTTCAGAACAGTCTAGTAGTAATTAGAAAAAGTCCCAAAGGTGCTTTCAAAGGTTCTTCAGCTGAAGAAGCTTCTTGGATGGGAAGTGAAATGTCATCAAAGAAAAACCAGAAAGTCCAGTTGCCTCTTAAAAAAAGAACCTTTGGGACAATCATGACCTGGATGACTGAGAATCTCCATAGACATTTTAATTAGAAGATAAAATCAACAGAGTAGCTGTTCACACTTAAAATACACGATAAAATGTAGTTGTCATTTCGTGTTTAACAATCATCCAACTTTTCTGTGCTTCCAACCAATGCAGGAGATGAAGAAATCTATTTTAACTATTATTATCCCCAGATGTTAAAAGACCTAAAGAATTGACACGGTGTAAAAAGCCCTAATAAATCTTTAATTGGTTTTCTTTTGCTTTTATGTTTTTACAGGACAAATTACAAACATCTGACTTTCTGAAGTGTCCATGGTATTATACACATTTCCATCTGTCTTGCAGGGAGGAAAATCGGTCAACATTTTAAAGGTAAAATAGGCTACATAATGGTACAGTTCACTATAACAAATGTACAGGGTTTACACATAGTTTAGAAGAAGATGCATCTGCATCAAAAGGCAACGTTTTAAACTGCCACAATTTAATTTTACATTGACACTTGCAATAGGTCACAAAATGGTTACTAAGATCAGAACAATAAATCACTATGACGCACAAATACAGCAAAAACCTGATTATATACACATAAATACATATACATGTATATTATACATATTTGTATATGTATATAGTAAGTTTCATGAAAAATCTAACAGGCCTGTCAAAATCTACTCTCTTGTCAAAAATATGTACTTGTTCTTTGAGAGTAGAACTTTATTTGGCTGATTATATTACATATATTTGTTAGCATCCTAGACAAAAAACGACCATTTTTTTTTCCAGATAAGAAACAGTCCATTATTAAATAAGTTGCCCACAAAAAAAGCACAAGGATAAGGCACAGTAGGATTTTTCATTACACAAATGTATGTCATGTTCATTTATCCATAAAAAAACGTGCATTATTTGTGCAAGTTCATGCTGCAAGGTCGTATCTACAATAAAAACTGGACCATTTTTTAAAATGGTTTTCCATCCCTTCCCTTATATAATATTCAACTGGATCAACACATTCTGTTGCCTCTGAACAGGAATTACTATATCAAATTATTTTATATTTTCAGGTTACGTTTCAAAATGTTTTGCATTTTTTTGTAATTTTAAAGGTGTAAACAATGCACACATTTAATATAGAACATATAAAAATCTCTATGTACTGCATTTCTACCCTTCTATCAAGAATTTATTTCCAATATGTGCATTTTTTATTTGTGCACATTTAGGTAGCAAATTTTAATGGAAAATATACTCCTGATTAGTATATTATAAGAGATTTTCTTTTGTAGCAAATAACTTGTCACAAAGTGAGTACCTGCCAATTACTTCTTTATTGCTCACATGATTTTGAATCCATTACCACAGTAACAATATTAGACCATTCACACAAAAATCATAACCATGTATTTTAATATAAAACCTATAAAAGATATTTAACTTGTATCTAATACTTCAAGGTATTTGGCCCTTGGAAAATAATACAGCCAAATTAAATAAAACATTGGTTATGAATAAAATAGGAAGCTTATTCACTGCTTTGAAGCAGACATCCTCACAAGTTATTTGTTGGTGCTGCCACCACCAATGTTTATATACAAAACCAGCACATCTGCATTCAGTTGTTTTCTGCTCTAAAACTACTAAAGCCAGCATTCTTCCCATTCCCAGACTGACACAAATAAAGTTTTACAGCAACAAAAACTAGTTACTGGACAGAAATTAACACATCTATTCATCTTCCATCAAAAATTGTAGGTGGCTTTTGTTACAAAATACCCACAAGATTATTTCACAGGAAACTATGGAAATACTGTTTATCTCCATGCTTTTGGACTGTTATCATACACTTGTTGGTGCAAAAATTCAGCCGTATCTGAGAATGCTTAATAAACTCAACATTTGTCATGCAAAATATGTTGATTTGCTTGGACTCTAAAACATTTTATAGCCAATGTTCTTTTAATTCAGTACTACCCATTACTCAGACATTCTAAAAAATGAGACTGAAAAATGATTAATGGAAATGTTAACATACAAAAAGTAGTAAAAGTGGAAGACAAGGCCAGACAGGAAAACCTCCTGCTGCAAGTCAACAGTTCTAGTACAATAAGTGTCTCAGGAGTTTCCCTGGTTGTTGGCTGTGCCTGTCCGGGGACGAAGATGAGACATTGAGTTCATATGTGTATTTGATGGCTTCAGAGGAGCACTGCAAGCAATAGCCTGCGGAAAACGATGATGATACCGATCTAATCGTAGATACTTTACTGTTACCAACTTTCCTGAAGCAAAATATAATTTAAAACATTAATATCATTTAAAAAATACAATATGAATAAAATTAATTTTTTCAAGCATTATAAAAACACTGTCATATGCAATATTTTTATTTAAAAATTACTGATACTTGCTGTTGAATTATTTGTAAGGAAAACTTCTTACCATCAAACCAAGATCCATGCAATGCTTTAAAAGCTTTTCCAGCATACTCTGGAGATAAACACTTGACATACACACAACCCTAGGTGAAAAAATAAAATTTTGGTTGACATCCAGCAGAAAAACTGAATATATGAATTATATACTATCTTAAATCACTTTCTACCTCCCGTGAATTTTTGTCCACTGCTATGTGAACTATTCCCTCATTATCACTGCACTTTTCCAAGATAGCTTCTTGAATAGCCAAATGCCAATGATCACCAATTTCCCTAAAAACACAACACACAAAAGTTTATTAATGCTTGTATCTTAATGTATTCAAAATAATACAGCAAACAAAAATAGAAATCAATAGATAGGAATTAAAAAGATAAAAAGACAGTGGCATTCACATAAAAGTGCAACATTTAATAAACGTATCAAGAAAAGTGTAATTTGAATCTCAGCTTCCAGTTTCTTATAACACAAATTATTAATGCCTCTACAGACAAGAAGTTTTTGATCTCAAGCAAGCAAGATAAAAATCTTCAACTCTAAAAGGTAAAATTTATTTTATTTTATTTTATTTTAAAGTATAATTTGCAAAGGATTTTACAGATCTCCTTATCTAAAACTGGCTACTGTATTCTTTTCACATAAGTCAAATAGACAAAACCAAATTAAAATATCACTTCTGTAATAGTATATGCCAAAAAGTCCCAGAACTTCCATCAGATATTGATATTCACTATCAAGATAAGACCCATAGATTTCAGAATACTGCTCGTAATTAATCTCACATTTCTTCTGCCTTTCAATAAAAATATTTCATCATCTTTTACATTATCAGTAGGGGTTGTAATTATTTTTAACATAGTTAACATTTAAATAATTTTAACACAAGAGTTGTAAGAAAAATGCTACAACTCAGGAAAATTCCTGCCAATCAGAATAACAATCATGAACTACAAGGAACAATAATTTAACTCAGTAGATTGTTCTATCTTTAATTCTTAAACTAGAATAAAAACTATGCTAATTAAATTAATTGGAAATTAGGTGATAGAAGAAATTTGTAGGGACAAAATAATAAGAAGCAAGGCTATTCAAAACATTAAAAAGAGAAACTCTGCTAAGCACTTTAGTTCAAACAAACTGTTCTTCTTGAAAGCTATATGAGAAGCATTTCTCATTGTCTGGGCATGTTGGTGAATGCAGAGTCAAGTATCATCTGTGCATGTACACATGTGCATGTTCACACTCACCCACCAAGAGAATTAAGAAAGCCCTACCCCAGAATTGCAGAATTACTAATAGTTCTAAAAGATTCACAAACTTTTTGCCATTGTATGTACTGTATGGTCAGTAAAAAAAAATGAATGCAGAGTATCAGAATACAATTCTGTTCTATCTCTCCTTTCCTAAACAATTTATTCTATATTTAAATAGATATTCCATATGTATAAATGTGAAAATTTTCTATATGTAAAAAAAAGAATACACTTACATTACTGGATCAAACATATTGCGAATCTTTAAGCAAGGGGTCAAACTATTTGGTGGTGAATTTCTTCTATCTAAATGAAATGCTACCAAATATATATATATATATATGTTAGTAATAAATCATATTTTTCCATATCAAATATTTTAAAACCAATCTAATCCTTACTGGTTACATAAATTATAAGATGACTAATGCACAATGCAGAGTAAATTAATGAAACTGTATAAATACAGAAATTCACTAGCAGAAAACACATTTCAGATTACTGCTAGAAACAATACTATCCTCAATACATTTATAATGCTTGTTACTAAATATATTATTAAGTTTTCAGTAACACTAGTAGATAGCATTGTTAATAAATAAACTATACAGATCTAATCAGCTTATTCTTAGAAAGATTCTCCTCTTAGCAGTGGCTCTGTAATATATTATTGGATAGAGGAATAACAACTAGAATGGGAATTAGACATAGACATCTACTAAAGTAACCCACTAAGCCAGGCAACTTACCTAACAAAGACAACAAAAATCATTTTTCAAACTGCATATACATCATGGCTATTTACATTTCTGGCTACTGAAGAAACTTACACAATAAATATAAAAATGTAAAATTATATCAATATCATTAAAATTGATTAAACTACAGTTAGCAGTAACTGAAAGTTATAGTAAAGAAAAAATACTTCACAAAGTATAAATGCATATACACAAAGTATACATATTGCATACCTTGACCTTGCCACACTTTAGATGGCATGAGTAGCATTTTATCACATGATGCAGATGGCTGAATCCATTTCCATACCAAAAAATCGGCACCACCTATTCTTCGTGTTTCTGTGCGAACTCTAGATTCATTAGCAGCAAGGAAATCAACAGATCTTTTCCATACTTTTTCCATTTTTTTCCTGAAATATGCAATAAAAATAGTTATTTTGGTAAAACACTGTATTAACACGTATTAAGAATCTTTCCTCAACATTCATCTTTGAAGTTGTTTGAATAAACTGGTAAATATTTTAATTCTTTGAACATACCTGTCTTTTGGTGCAATCAAAGAATCTCGAACATGGGGAATAGGCATATATGGTTGTAATTCTTTGTTTTCCTGACATGCTTCATTGTGAGATCTTAGAATATCTGAAAAATAGTGTTAACTAATTAATACATCAAATTGGCACAAGTTATCTAATGAAAAATGTTTAAGGTTAACACAAATTACAACATTTTCTGTGATTAGGCATTAACTACACTCCTGACAATCAAAGGTTACCAAAATGCATATTATCTTCTGTATTAATAGAATTAATTTATATGACATGGTACCAATAGTGAAGCACACTATTAATTAAGAAGTTAGTTAAAACTTACCTATAATTTTTACAATCATGTCATACATCTGCCTAGTCTCCTCCTCTTCTTTGTACCATCTATACTTCATATATTTTATGACTCCCCAAATCATTCCAATACCTGTGCCAAATAAAAACAGAAATATCTAACTAATAGTTCAAATGTTAACAATTGGCAGTTTTTAGCTTATAAAGTATGTGGATTCAATGACATTTTAGCTTGAAACAAGTATTTCTGGCATTCCATTGTCAAAACACCTACTTACCGTATTGTTAGTTTGCATGCCAATGCTTTGAGGATTCCATTCCGTTTTGAAGATATGGATTACTAAAGGTATTCACTACTTAGATCCAAAGTGAGAAAGGCACTTTGGATCCGACACAGACCCTCTTGTTATACCTGCTGGCAGCATTTAGGAACCCAAGAAAAAGCAGTTTCTTTAAAGAATATCCAAGAGTAACAGTAAGTGCACCTACCCTAGATCCAAAGCATTTTCCCCACTTAAATTTTAACGTTTCCCTCCTCTATTTATTGGAGTCTTGTCTTGCATTTTGTAATGTTTAAAAAAATCCCTTGGCCTTGTTTACTGAGAGTGGGTGGGATAATCAAGAGGAAGTGTGCTAAGGAACAGGTAGATGAAAGCAGCCAAAGAAGCAGCAAATGATCGATATCACTTTGAATATAATTCTTGTTAATGAAAGATTTAGACCTATCATGAGAACAGCTCCTGTCACTTAGACTCACTATTGTGCTGAAACCTATATATGTCTGGCTGCCTGAGGGTCTCTCCTATGGAAATTTAATTTTGGACTTTATTTTTTATTTAAAGGAACTTAATGGAACTTAATGGAACATGTGGATTAAAAAAAAGACAAAGAAAGTCCAGATGCCTTTTGAACAGTACTTTTGGGACAACCATGACCTGGATGATTGAGAATCTCCATAGACCCAGAGAAAAAGATTCACATGTCCTACCTTTCTGCTATTTAATTCAACTATTTTAAAATTTAAAAGGACATTTTCTTTCTTTTCTGCCTCCAAAGTCTCTCCTTCCAAACAAGTTCTATTTATCTCTTTCAGGCAATTCTTCCAACAAGGATTTTGTGAGAACTAACCCTTATACTATTACTGAACTATTTACTATGCTTGGCTCTCTCTCCCCACCACCACTTTCCAGCAAATTTCAGCTCATTCTTAACTGATTAACAGAGGTGGAAGGGACCTTGTAGGTCATCTAGTCCAACCCACTGCCTAAGCAGGAGACCCTACACCATTTCTGACAAATGGCAGTCCAGTCTCTTCTTGAAAATTTCCAGTGATGAAGCTCCCACAACTTCTGAAGGCAAGCTGTTCCATTGGTTGATCGTTCTCATTATCAGAAAATTTCTCCTTATTTCTAGATCATTCATATAAAAATCCTACCATCCAAATAAACTATGCCTGGGGAAAAGTGATTGACAGGAAGAGACTGAAATCAGGGGAGCAATCACCATCATATCAACAGACACAAAGTTTGAACCTGAAGACCCATGCTATGCTGCATGCAATCACCGTTAGGCAAAGGTGAATAGGATGGGGGGGGGGACCCTCAACCTCAGGATTCTGCTCTGGTATCACTAAATCTTAATGCAACTAATATCTTAATGCAACTAATAGTAGTAGATAATCTTATACTAGCAGTTAACAGCAAGATACCTGATCTCAAGGACAGCAAAGTGCCTGCACAGTAGTTAAAGTAGTTACTGAGTACAGTATGATCCAAAATCATTAGCCATAATATAAATGATCACAGAGATTATGGCTGTGTATCGGGGTGAAATGCTCCTGGTTCGGACAGGTTCGGCCAAACCGGTAGCGATGGCGGCTGGTGATTTGGAGAACTGGTAGTAATGGCAGCGCGAGGCTCCACCCACCCGGTTGTCATTACTTCCTGGTTTGCACCAGGAAGTGATGTTTTTTACCCTCTGCGTATGCGCAGAAGGGTTTACACACGTGTAGAGGATCTGCGCATGCATGTAATGTGTGTGCACTCGCTTTGCTCATGCGTGCTGCATGCACTTCTGAACCGGTTGGACAGATAAGTAGATTTCACCCCTGCTGTGTATGATTATCCCTTTTTGTGGGAAGTGGGAAGTTTTGGATTCCAGTGTCTTCTCTAGATGGCTACTCTAATGTACCTTGCTCCCTATTTCTATCAGGCAGGTGTACACCCAAATGAAAAATATCATGAATACTATAACGATAAATTCTATCACAAGTTTATACCTCATAAATTTAATTCCTACACAATACAGGGACAAGTCAAGACAGTCCCTTACTGAACCCCACAGATGAAGAATTTGGCCAGAACTACTTATACTACAAGAATGTGGCTCACACAACAAATCAAATGATTGTGATTAAGACATCTGGATGGCCAGATCTTCACTGTGGCACCAACAAAAAAAAAATGCAGACAGAGATACAATTTCCAGGAACAACTATGGATTGCCCACTTAAGCTGTTCATTCAAAATGATCTGATCTGAAAATGATTAGGCCAAGATCATTCCAGGAGGCACTACAGTTGTCAATGGTGCTATATGGAGAAATACTATGCTGCCTATTTCCACCAGTCTATGAAAAGAGAGAACACTGAACTCCACTTTCCTAACACCTGATTTCCCAGAATATTCTCTCCTAGTAATCTTACCTTCACAAAATTCCAATTTTATATTATGGCAAGTGGTCCCTCTCCACACACAAAAAACATTCATTATATTGGTTTTGGATAGCTATGGCTTTTGTTAGTATTATAATAATGTCACAGTAGATTTAAAATGGCAAAAGGATCATACTGATATAATTGATTTGTTATGGTAGTCCTTTGCATATACTTGTATATGTTCTAATGCCTGCAGATGTGAACCTTTTAGAGTGCATTTAAAAATGCAATAATACTTGCATTTTGAGCACAAACTCTTTGCATGCCATTGTGCTTTATTAATGTAGAGCAAAGCATCCATATAAGAAACTAAAAGGGATTGTATTGGTTTGGTTGCTAGTCAAAAATAGAGCATACTTTTATTTGTTTTTATGATGAGCTATGAATATACTAGTGTCAGCAAAAATATTAGCAGTGGGAGTAGATAGCATTGATTTTATACTGCTGTAATACTTATTAACACTAGTCATCCAGTTAGGTACTACCAGTAAACGACAGTGGCAGCAAACAATTAAAGAAAACCCAAAGGTTGACTCAGCCTTCCATCCTTCCGAGGTGAGTAAAATGAGGACCCAGATTGTTGGGGGCAATATGCTAACTCTGTAAACTGCACTATGAAGCGGTATATAAGTCTAAGTGCTGTTGCTGTAAAGCATAATAATGGGTAGGAGATACTGATTCACGCTAATTGATGAATGTGAGATAATTGGCCCTTCATGGGAGGAATACAAATTTTTATTCTGTCAGTAAGAGCTATTCTATTTTTTATTTTTTTGCCATCATCCCTTTTACCAATTTTTCCAACTGGCCAGGAAAAAATATGACTATTCTTTCTACCTATTGATATGGTTGTCAAGTGAAAAGCAAGAAATTAAGAAAGTAAAATTATTGTTATTCAGTTTTCAACAGAGCGTTGAGAGGGGCGTTGGTCTTAACTGATACGCTCCTTCTCATAGGTTGGAGACATCAGCCAGGCATGGGTTTTGCTCTCTGTTCCTTTAAGAGACTGAGCCTTCAAAATCTTTTGCCTCCAAGCCATGCCATCACCTTCAGAGTCCGTCTTTTTTGCAAAGGTAGTGGGAAGGCTCTGACGTGTTGGCCAGATAGAGATAAACAAGAATAAAGAAAATGAAACAGACCAGACTAACAGAAAAGGGAGAGGCTGGCTGATGTCTCCAACCTATGAGAAGGAGCATATCAGGTAAGACCAACGCCCCTATTTGGAGACATCAGCCAGGCATGGGACATACCAAAGCTACGTGTCCCCATCTCGGGTGGGTCTTGCCTGGTCATCACCCAAAGTATCAGCAACCACCATCTGAAGCACACGTTGGCCAAAGGCAGCCTCAGCCGCAGCATACCGATCTATCTTATAATGATGAACAAAAGCAGACGGTGTAGACCAAGTCGCAGCCCGGAAATTTTCTAGTCAAGAGTCCTGGGTGGCCCAGGCAGCCGAAGTGGCGGCGCTCCGCATGGAATGAGCCATAATGCCTTGAGGCCTGGCAAGAGCTCGCAAGTCATAGGCCTTCGAAATCGTACACTGCAGCCACCACCCTATCGTAGAAGAGGTAACCCTGGATCCGATAGAGGTAGGTATGAGACAAATAACGACTCAGTCCGACGGAGAGCTGAAGTCCGCCTCAAATACACCCGCAGAGCCCTCCTCATGTCCAACAGGTGCCACTTCCGTTCCAAAGGATGAACCGGATCCAGACAGAAAGTAGGCAGGACCAGCTCCTGCATCCTGTGAAACAAGAAATTCACCTTGGGAATAAAAGTCAGATCCAGACGCAGAACGACCCTGTCTGGATGTAATATACATAAGTTCGGGCGTACAGACAGGGCTGCGAGCTTGGAAATCCTACAAGCGGACGTGATCGCTACAAGGAAGGCCACCTTGAAGGTCAACAGCCGAAGACTGGCATCTCTTAATGGCTTGTAAGGAGGTCCCATGAGCGAAGTCAGAACCGTGGAAAGATCCCACGATGGATATCTGTGAACCACCGGTGGAGAAACATTCACAGCGCCTTGAAGGAAAATCCTAATATCAGCATGCCTAGACAGCGATTTCCTGCAACCAGCTGACAAGATGGAAGCCAAAGCCACCACCTGGCGACGCAGGGTATTGGGTGATAGGCCCTTAGATAGTCCATCGCATAGGAACTGCAGCACATCAGG
This sequence comes from Grayia smithii, assembly GCA_032468115.1. NCBI lineage: Eukaryota > Metazoa > Chordata > Lepidosauria > Squamata > Grayiidae > Grayia > Grayia smithii. The sequence continues at coordinate 44,224 of JANHFM010004193.1, forward strand.
AACAGAAGCCCGCAACGGAGCAATATGCCTCGGACCAGACCAAAGGCAAAATGTCTTCCACGTGGCCGAATAAATCCTCTGCATCGAAGGACGACACGCAGACAGCATGATATCAATGACCTCAGGCGAATAACGACGAGCCGCTAAAACCTCCAGGTGGTCAAGCAAAGTCATTGGGTCTGGATGTTCTATTCCCCCCTGCAATAGAAGACCCGGCAACAGAGGGAGCTCCCAAGGCGGGGTGACTGAGAGGTTGAGAAGGTCCGCGAACCATGACCGTCGTGGCCAAAATGGTGCTATCAACACGATCTCTGCTTGTTCCCGCAACATCCGCTGAAGTACTCTTGGAATTAAGGGTAGTAGAAGAAACGCGTATAGAAGCCCTGGCGGCCAAGGGCATCGATCCCCTCTGTTCCCTGTGAAGGGTAACAGGAGACAAATCGTGGCAATTGAGTGTTTGATGGAGTTGCGAAAAGGTCCATTGCCATCACCCCCATCATCACCAGCTGTCAAAAGATGGAAGGGTGAAGGTGCCACTCGGCTGGATCCAACATCTGTCGACTTAACCAGTCCGCCTTCACATTGCTTACTCTGGATATATGGTCCGCCGACAGAGATGCCAGGTTCCGTTCTGCCCAACAGCTGATGCGCAGAATCTCTGTGATCAGTGACCTGGATTGCGTTCCGCCCAGACGGTTGAGGTGAGCCTTGACTGTGATGTTGTCGGTCAAGACCAACATGTGATGACCGGCCAGAAGATGTCGAAAGTGGCGGAGAGCCACGTACACCGCCTGAAGTTCGAGCCAATTAGCCGACGAGCCTCCGCTGACGACCAGGTATCCTGCGCGACTTGAGTCTGGAGATGTGCGCCCCAGCCCTTCAAACTTGCGTCCGTTGTTACAACTAGCCTGTGAGGGTCCTTGAAGAGATGACCCGCCGAGAGAGCCGGAGACCTCCACCAGGTTAGGGATTGCAGGACCGCCGACGGAACTATCACCATCACTGGAGATGTAGCCTTCCCTGCCTGCTGGAAAGGCAAGAGAAACCATTGCAGACCGAAGATGCAATCGAGCCCAAGGGATGATCTGAATGGTCAAAACCATCTTCCCCAGCAAGGAGGAAAGGACTGCCAGGGAGCATCTACGTCTGTTCTGAATGTCTCTAACGAAGTCCACAATGGCCTGTCGACTATCAGGTGACAAGAATACACGGCACTCCAAGGAGTGAATCACCGCCCCTAAATGGATGATGGTAGTACAAGGATCCAACTGGTTCTTCTCAAAGTTAATCTCAAACCCATGATTGGACAGACAATCACAGGTTACCTGGAGGTCCTGCACCGCCTGTAGACGAGATGACGCCAGGACCAGAATGCTATCCAGGTAAGCCTGAGCCCTGATAGGGAAGGATCTGAGGTGAGCAATTAACACCGCCAGTACCTTGGTGAAGGTGCGTGGCACAGAGTAAAGTCCAAATGGTAAGGCCCTATACTGATAATGCCTCCCATTAAAACAAAAACGTAAATATTGCCTATGGGGTAAGGCAATAGGGATGTGCAAGTATGCCTCCATAAGATCAATTGAAGCGAGGAAATCGCCCCTCCGCACGCCAGCCAGAATAGATTGCAATGAGTGCATTTTAAATCATTGATAAACGACATAGTGGTTAAGCTGCTTCAGGTCCAAAATCGGTCTCCACCCTCCCGAGGACTTAGGCACTAGAAATAGAAGGGAATAAAATCCCTGACCCCACTGGTCCTGAGGCACCTTCTGAACAGCTCTAATATCCAGGAGATGTTGAACTGCAGATTCCATCAGGATCCTCCTAGCCGGATTCCGTGAAGACGGGCACCAGATAAAAAATCTCGGGGGAGACAAATTCCAGGGATAGACCAGATCTTACCGTATCCCTGACTCACGAGTCCTTAGAGATAACGTCCCATTGGTCGGCAAATAGAGCCAGTCTGCCCCCAATGGGAATTACGGACTTCAGCTTACTGCTGGTGGCGGTAGGAACGGCTTCCTCCCCCTCGAAAGGGCTGCTTGGAAGGAGCTGCTGGACGAGTTAACTGCCCCCGCTGATGCCCACTAAAAGGATAGTAAGAACGGGAAGGGAAGGAGGAACCCCAACCTTGACCCCGGGAAGGTGGACGACGATATGGGAGATACGAAGTCTGAGTCAGATCTCCTAGTTGTTGTGGGGAGAACTTTCCGCTTCTCCTTCGGCTCCTGCAAAATAGGATCCAATGCTGCCCCAAACAAGGCTGAGCCGTCGAAGGGAGACGCCGCCAACCACCACTTGTGGCGGGCGTCAGCCTGCCAGTGTCGCAACCACAGCATCTACCTAGCCGCCACCGACGCTGCCGTGGAAGCGAAACAACCCGAGTTCAATGTGATGTCCGCAGAGAACTGGAGCGCCGCGACAATCTTGTCGACATCTTGCAACAATCTCCCATCATCTGGAGGCAGCTTCAATCTCAATTCCTCCAACCAGAGCAGGGAGGCCCTGTTGAAAAATGAGGCAGTAGCGGAGGCGCGGATAGACCAGGCTGCTGCAAGATGGGCCCACTGGAGATACAAATCCAGGCACCTCTCCTCCAGGCGAAGGCCCTCTTCTGGAACTCCAGCCCACGGAGAGCCCGGCAAAAGAGCAACCACTGGGGCATCCACCGTTGGAACCTGCAGAAGGGACTCCATAGACAAGGCTACATTGAAAAACTTATCAAGAGCCGAAAGGGGCGGAGCCGACCCCGGAGATGACCACTGGCCTCACACCACAGAAGTAAAAAGCGCAGGCATAGGAATGATGTTGACATGTCGACTAGGCTCACCAAATAAGGGGTCCTGCCGGCCTGACTGAGAAGGCCGAGAATCCCCCCAAAGCCGCAGGATCCAACTTCATCACCTGAATAGCCTTGTGTAGCAATGATTTGAACAAGGCAAGAGGGGATAACCCCGTAAAGGAAGGCTGCTCGGTCCAGTGGCACCATGGACGGGGTTTTAAACAGTACATCCCCAGCTCGTGGTCATCAGGTTCAGAGTCAACGGAGGATTGATCCTCCTCCACCGTAGAATGGAGTGCCATGTCTGCTGACTCAGGGCAGAGGGACAGAGTGTCCCGAGGCGGTTGACGCAAAGTTTCTGCAATGCCCTGCTTAATCGCATTAGCGATGACTGCCTGAAAACTCTCCGGCAATTGGGGTTTTTGGTCGGACGGCCGTTCAACAGATGCCTCTCCTGACCATCCGGAACGAACAGACTCCGAAGTCCTTTGACCCCAAACCCCCATAGTAGTCATTGGAAACGAACAATCCCTGAGGGAAAGTTGATCGGCCGAGAGAGTAGGGGAGACTGGTTGAGAAGGCGTTGTAGGCTGAGACACCATGGCAGGCAATAAGGGGCAATGGACCTCCGAACTCTGGGCAGCCGCCCGCAAACATATCTTCTGGAGGGCCCAATCTCTGCGGCACTCGTCTCTTGAAGCCGCCTTACTGTCAGAGCGCAGCTTGTGCTGATGGTGCGAAGTGCCAGTGGTAGAAGCCGCGGCTGTCAAGGAAACTGACTGTGTAGGAGACAGTTGAGCACCAGATGAGAGATGCTTACTTAGCCTTAGGCATGATCACAGTGGTGTCTCAGCGTAATAGAGTGACTAAGACTCTTGTACAGGGAACGCGAAACTCCTGAGGCCACAGCCCTGAATAGGGCTTTAGAATAAGGCCAGCCGCGGGGCGAAACTGCAGTCCAATGTCCAAAGGCAGTGGATGTCCAAACCAACTGCCCGCCCCTGGAGCATAGGAAACTCCTGATGCGGGTCTGGGGATACGTGACCTGCTCTTGTGAAGTAAATAAGCAATCAGTAAAGTTCTACAACAATGCCCAGGTCACAGGTCAACCACTGTCCAGCAATCCCGTGTTATCCAGTCAGCAGACACCAACCAGTCTCCCTAAGGCAATTTCAAAATGGCGGCCATCACTAAATGTGATCCAAAATGGCCACTGTCGGGGGGCTTCCAGTGACATCACTGTGTTTACAGACGGGTTTAGAAAGGACTCCGAACCCGATCTTGTACTTTTTGTTGCAGACGGATTCTTTTTTGGCCAATTCCACTCCCAGAGGGAGTGGGAAGGATTGAGGAGCGCAGGGCGCGTGTGGAGGTGGTGGTTCCACGTGCCGAAGAGCGGAACCCTCGGAACTCAGCAACGAAAAGAGGGCGCCTTTAATGGCAGCCCCGAAGCAGTGACTTGCCGTATTGGAGAGGAAGCCTGATTGCAAGGAGTGTGGATTAAGTACGGATGGTTTTTTGCTCTGTTTGGGTCATGTGAGGCGGTGACTGGAGATCGGGTGACTTTGTGCCAAGAGATAGTGAGGATTAGTGGCTGAAGAAAACGGTATTTATGAATGGTATTTGAGGGGTTTTTTTGGACTGGCTTGATGACTGGATGACTGTGCAGAATTTCCTGGTGTGAACTTCCCTTATCTATGGTTCTTTTTGCTTTGGAGAGAAGTAACTTGGATAATTTGGAATAACTCTTTATTTTTTATTGCTCCCTCCTCTTTATTATTATTGTAGTTTTGGGAGTGGATCCTAAAAATACATTTTCTTTTTTCTTTCTTGTTTAACAAGTGACTTGTAAAGTGATCTTCTCCCTTTGGCATTAGATATTATATTTATCAACTTCTGCAGCGGATTATTACAGCAGATATTAGATTTTTCTACAGATGAAAGGATAGCTGTTTTTCTTTTTTCCTTTGCCGTTTTTCTCCCAGGATTTATTCCCCTTTCTCTTTATTTTTTATATATTTTTTCTCTCCCTCCTTTTTACCTTTACCCCTTATGTGTTAATTGTTGATTATTTACTTACCAACTGTTGGATCCTAAGCTAAATCAATTAAATTAAACTAATTAAATTAAATTAATCTGAATAAACTTGACTTTATAAGTATTAACGTAAATGTTAGATATTTTTTGAAAATTAATTTAGATATATTGACTAGGCAGCTGAATAACTAATCAGTTGAATTAAGTGATTTATATAAAGAGATATAATTGTTAGGAGAGGAACTAAATTGAAAACCTCTTCTTTGTATGCAGGGGTGGTGGAAATTTTGGTCCCCAAATAAAATTTCAGAGGAAATGGCTACTACATCAACTTCAACCACGACAATCACTAAAGGAGTGAAGAAAGCTCTCCTGATGACATCTGCATCTACTCCGACTATGTCCCTTTCAACATCAACATCGTCCAAATCTTCAGAAGATATAACAAATGTAGGGAAAACCTCCTCGCTTCAGAACCTACAAGGGTTGTTGCAAACAATGCAGGAAGTAATGACGAAAAGTTTTGAAGATCTCACGTTACACATAAAGACGGAAATGGAGAC
>JANHFM010004193.1:74291-85688 GCA_032468115.1 Grayia smithii
TGGAACAGCTTGCCTTCGGAAGTTGTGGGAGCTTCATCACTTGAGACTTTCAAGAAGAGATTGGACTTTCATTTGGCGGAAATGGGGTAGGGTCTCCTGCTTGAGCGGGGGGTGAGGAGGGGTTGGATTAGATGACCTATAAGGTCCCTTCCAACTTTGTTAATCTGTTAAAAATTAATTCATCAATGAAAACACAAATTTTCTACAAATTCCATGGGAAGCATTAAGGAATGGGACACCTATCATTAAATCATAGTTTTAATAGGTTGCATAAGTTTCATTTCCAGAAATATACCTAATCCTGCTAAAACTATCCTTCAAGTAATTACTAATTTAACAGTTATGCTCTTCACTATCAATCTTTGTTGACTGTTCAGCAAAACTAATGCTGGTAATTTTAATGCTGTTTAAAAAGTTCTAACATGAAATATGCAATTGTCTGGTTAGTTTAAAATAAATTATTTTATTTAATTGTGGATATTGTAAGCTGCTACAGACTGTTATAATAGGCTGCATTGCATTGTTGAATACAATAGTTTGTACAACTATTACAATTGTCTGTTACAGACTATTAATATAACATTGTCACTGTAGTATAAAAACTGACTAAAACAGAAATCATCTACAATAGGGCCCCCCAACTTTTTGGGCATCAGGGGCCAGTTCCATGGAGAGAGATTTTTCTGCGGACTGGAGGGAACATGGTTTAATTTGCTGCCTGAATCCTGTGGATGGGGCATTGCTTATTTGTTTGGACCATTTGCTGGCATTCCATGGACTGTTGCTAGTCCACGGACCAGGAGTTGGGGACCCCTGATCTACAATACAAAGTGTAAGTACTATAAACAGCCACCATGTCAGGTCTGCTTCCATTCAGAACTTAAGAAAACCACCAACTCCATTGATTTAGAGAAGAGGTACTTTTATTTTATTTTTATTTTTTTTTATTTTATTTAAATTTCTATGCTGCCCTTCTCCCAAAGGACTCAGGGCGGCTCACAGTAAAAAACATAGATATAAAAACATAAAAGACATAAGAACCTACAGACCAAACATAACACATAAGAACATAACATTTAACATTAAAATATTAGAAAAGTTAAAAAGGGGCAATAATAATAAGAGTTAAAATCCAATTTAAATATTTTAAAAAATTTAAAATTGGTCAGCCATAGCTTGTTTGATGAAAAAGCCACATTTTCAGGTCGCGGCGGAAGGAACGAAGGTCTGGGGCGGTCCGAAGTTCCATGGGTAAATCATTCCACAGGGTTGGGACTCCCACAGAGAAAGCTCTCCCCCTGGGCGCTGCCAGCCGACATTGGCTGAGGGCACCCTGAGAAGGCCTGCCCTATGGGAGCGAACCGGGCGTTGGGAGGATGTTTGCGGCAATAGGTGATCCTGCAAGTATCCTGGGCCTAAGCCATGTAGGGCTTTATAGGTCAAAACCAGCACCTTGAAGCGCATATGGATAGCAACCGGAAACCAGTGCAGCTCGCGCAGGAGTGGTGTTACATGGGAGTATCGCGGTACTCCCATAACTATCCGTGTGGCCACATTCTGGACTAGCTGAAGCCTCCATGTGCACCTCAAGGGCAGCCCTATGTAGAGAGCATTGCAGTAGTCCAGCCTTGAGGTGACGAGGGCATGAGTGACTGTGCACAATGTATCCTGATCTAGGAAAGGGCGCAACTGGCGCAGCAGGCGAACCTGTGCGAAGGTCCCCCTGATCATGGCCATCAGGTGGTCATCCAAGGACAGCTGCAAATCCAGGAGGACACCCAGATTGCGGACCCTTTCCGAGGGGGCCTAGGTCTCACCCCCAATAAAGAGCGATGGTACCTCTTGGGCTTGGGATGCAGATATCCACAGCCACTCGGTCTTGGAGGGATTGAGCCTAAGCCTGTTCCTCCCCATCCAGACCCGCACTGCCTCCAGTTACCAGGACATCATGGAAAGGGCATCACCAGGTTGGTCCGGGGTGGAGATGTATAACTGGGTATCATCAGCGTACTGATGATACCTCACCCCGAAACTACGAATGATCTCACCCAGCAGCTTCATATAGCTGTTGAATAGCAGGGGGGAGAGAACCGACCCCTGAGGCACCCCACAGGTGAGAGGCCTCGGGTTTGATCTCTGCCCCCCTGCCAGTACTGACTGCGAATGGTCCGAGCGGTAGGAGGAGAACTACTGCAAGACAGTGCCTCCCACCCCCAAGCCCCGAAGCTGTCGCAGTAGGATACCATGGTCGATAGTATCACAAGCCGCTGAGAGGTCAAGTAGGACCAGGATAGAGGAATAACCCCTATCCTGGGCTCACCAGAGATCATTCACCAGTGCAACCAATGCTGTTTCCGTCCTGTGCCCAGGCCTGAAACCGGGATTGGTAAGGGTCCAGATAATTCACTTCATCCAGGAATTGAGGGAGCTGACGTGCCACCACGGTCTCGACATCCTTCGCAATGAAGCGAAGGTTGGAGACTGGACGATAGTTTAGTGAGACTGGATCCAGGCTGGGCTTCTTGAGGAGGGGTCGCACCACCGCTTCCTTTAATGAGGCAGGGAAGACTCCCTCTCTCAACGAAGCGTTCTCAATAGCCTGGAGCCAGTCTCCGGTCACCTCCCATGCTGCTGACACCAGCCAGGAGGGACACGGGTCCAGTAAACACATGGTGGCTTCAGTCTGCTCATAATCCTGTCCACATCATCCAGAGAAACAGGGTCAAACTCAATCCAGATGTCATCACCAAGACCTACCTCCGTCATCTCCCTGGACTCTGCCCAGTCGGAGTCCAGGCCTGTCCGGATCTGAGCGATTTTGTCCTGCAGAAACTGTGCAAAATCCTCAGCTCTGCCCTACAAGGGGTCCTCCCTCACTCTCTGATTAAGGAGAGTGTGGGTCACTCTAAACAGGGCCGCTGAGGTGTTTTCTGCGGATGCAATAAGAGCAGTGAAATAGTTACGTTTCGCCACTCTCAGTGCCACTAAATAAGTCCCAATATGGGCTCTTAGTAGTGTTCGGTCAGATTTGGAGTGCGTGGTCCTCCAATAGCTCTCTAGGCGTCTTTTCTGACGCTTCATCTCCTGTAGCTCCTCGGAAAACCAAGGGGCCAACCAGGATCTGCGTCGGGTCAGAGGCCGCAAAAGCACGACTCGGTCCAAAGCCCCAGCTGCCACCTGTTCCCAGGCGGCCGCTAGAGCCTCAGCTGAGTCGTGGGCAAGGGAGGCAGGAAATGTCCCAAGCTCCATCTGGAACCTCTCCGGGTCCATTAGGCACCTGGGGCGGAACCAAGCCAAACCAAGCCAATGGTTCCGCCTCCTAGCGGTAGGGGGGAGCGGAAGGAAAGTCTAACCTAAGTAGGGAATGATCGGACCATGCCAGGGGGTGAATAGACAGGTCCCCCCCATAAAAGTAACTTGTTGCCATCACATGACCACAGGAGGCATGACCATTTACGAGTACTAGGGTTGTTTTACAGGCCATAGAACAAGTGTTTTATGGTCTGTAAAACAACCTCAGCCATTGTAAATAATCATGCCTCCTGTGGTCATGTGATGCATGCCAGGTGCTTGGCTTTGTAAATGCAAACAGTCATTAAGTGGTCTGTCATAAGTGGAGGATTACCTGTACTTTAGCTTATTAACTTAATGATCTTAACTGTTTGAATAGTCAAGCATAATATTCAGCCTACTTGTAAGTATTGAATGGCAGTGTTTGGAGTTCTCTTCCTAATGGGCCCAAGATTTGTGTTCCTAAGTCTTATCCTGATGGAACAATTTAAGACTACACTATTGCATGATCTGTGACAAATAACTAGTGACTGTTAAGGCTGACAAATATTTTGACCAATCAGAGATTTTATTTTATATAAAGATCTAATGGTTTGTAGAAGATAAGGCATGGTTGTAAGAGTAAATTAAAAACAAGTTATAGTCTGCTGTTGACTCAGTTTTCCTCACCAGCAGTTTAAAGAAAGAAAGCAGTTTTTTCTTTGTACATGGAGAGATTCCTGAGTGTGGTGTTGAGTCAATGTTTATTTTCTGCTGATGGCTCTCAAGTAAGATCCTGTTGGACTCTAACTCAGAATTCTTCCCCACACATCTGAGCCCACAGGGAAACAAAGCTTTCTAGGCTAAAGTGACTTTAGCATCTCGTTACATGGAGCTTATTTTCCTTTTTGGCCTGATGAATTTAATTAGTATGCTTCTTTTATTTTTAAGCACTTGGCAGAGAAAGCAAACTGGATGAAAGGGAACCAGCCAGGGCTTTACTTTGAAATTTTCAAGGCAGTGCTTAGTGATAGAGTAAGCTTGACATAAATGGACCAAGTACTGTGCATAGATTACTAGAAACTGCATGGCATGCTAAAATTTGACTTAATGAGGGATAGTCCAAAGTTTCTGTGGGATATATCTTTCCATATACCAGTAGATAGTATACTAAATTATAAGGAACCAGTGTTGTAGAATATCTATTTTTTCTTCTGTTCTATATTTATTACTCTAATGCATCTAAATAAAGTATTAAGAATGTAAGGATATTATATAAATATTGACCTGAAATAACATATGTATTTATTATCATATTTAGAAACCACCCATCTCCCTCATATAGTGTCTCTGCATTAAAACTGAAAAGATGGTGCAATAGATATAATAATATGCTAAAAATTGAGTTAATTTATTAATACTTCATGGATATATCTTTAGATTTTTCAACTGTCATTCACTTAATTCTTATTTTATATATTCATTTTGAATATATTAGCAGTAATATATTTTTGGTTGGAGTTCATCATATTTTCTAGTTGTTATACTACACTAATAAAACACTTAAATGTTAGAGAAAAAAATTCTAGAAGAAACCAAACATTATATAATTCATTACTATAGTGCATGACTTTATTGCAAGTAAACAGTGTCTCTTCTTTTCTCAGTAGTTCTCAGTAATTTGATGAAGTGGGAGAAATGTGAGATAAACTGAACAGATAGATAGAAATTGTATCCAGTGGAGCAAAAATGTATTTCTCTTCAGGCAATATTGCTCAATCATTTAATAAAAATGTTTCGCTATTTGTCTTTTTGATTATGCGCAGCAGGACAATGCTAAGTTAGACAATTCAGTTTCCAAATATTGTAATTTTGTCAGATAGCAACATAAAATTCACAGAATGCAAATATCAAACAGGTAGATTCTCATTGTGTTTCTCTCATTGTTCCTTTTCTAAGGATTTTTAATCAGTTGTCAAATTGACAATTCTAATGACAGATTAAAATTCAGTGTATACATTTCATTGTTTAAAAGTATAGGTGGTTCAACTAATTTGAAGTTACAACACTGAATGAATGGTGAATGAATGAGTTATGATCATCCCAGCTCTGTCATGGTCAGATGATCGTGATCCGGTAACCAGTACCACTTGCAGTGGTGGGTTGCCCCCGGTTCGGTCTGGTTCGCGTGAATAGGTAGCGGTGATGCTGTGACATCACCGAACCGGTTCTATGCGTCCCGGACCGCCGGCCCCCCCCACGCGCCTGTACTTATCGGTCTGCGCTTGCGTGCATGCGCAGGAAACTTTTTTTGATGTTTTTTCATCAAAAAAAGCTGTGCAGGAGTGCTCGTTTGGGGCACGCGCGTGCAAAGCACGCCTGCCAGACGTGCGCGCCGTGCACACCGACCATGCGCAAAGCGCATGCACCTTTAGAACCAGCAGTAGAGGTAAGTAGAACCCACCCCTGACCACTTGGTAAGCAATTTGCATGTATAATAGTGGCACATCCTGCAGTTGCAAGATTGTGATTTGCCACAAGTTGTGCCAGTATGTCTTCCCCTCCCACACATCCTTTCAGAACCTTGCTGGTGCTCACACCACACATCCCTGGCCACTCACCCATCGTCTTTGACCACTCACAGACCTTTGTACACCCTTCCCCCAACAGCAGCAATCACCCTAAGCCCTCCCAGATTTGCATCTCTCATCTCATCTGGCAGTAGCCATCCCAAGTCTCATCATGCTCACACCATGCCTTTCTGCCATTTGTGCTGTCTCACACACCCTCTCCCATCTGGCAGCTACTATCCCAAGCCCCACTGGGTTTGCATCGCAACTCTGGCCCCTTGTGCAGGCCTTCACCACCCAGTAGCAGCCAGTCTTCTGCCTGCCAGTCTTCTTGCAAGCCATTTGGGACTTGCAATTTTCTGCTGACTTCCCCACTTATTTTTGTTGTTGGAAACCAGAAGGAAGTTGCAAGGAGATGTTTGCTTAAAGACCCACAATCCTCACTTAACATTGGCAACTGGGCTGTAGGGATTGCAATCACTAAGCAATGAGATCACATGATGTGATCTATTTATGATTTATCTATTTATGACGATATCACTTAGCAGTGGAAATTCTGGTTCCAAGTGCCATCATAACTCAAGGACTCCCTGAATAGAAAAAAACCCTTTATGGCTAAATGTACTGTATTTGCTATTTACAGTAGTTGCTGAAATTTCATATTTATTTTACAGAGAGCTTACTTTTTGGAAAATGCTATATTATATATTTGTGCTTGTCTATGATTGTAATAAAGTTTGAATTGAATTGAGTATTATATATTCTGTGCAAACTGAAACCAACAAGTAGAGAAAGTGAAAAAATAGTGATCTAAAACCAAAATCTTTGTTTCTTGTCATAGTGTAAACTTTAAAAGAAATTATTTATACTTTCATAAGGCCATAATCAAAATATAGTTCTTGATAATGATGTGCTAGAAGAATTGTATCCTAAGCTTCAAAGACATTTTCTAAGCTATAAGGAGAATGGCTCACTACTTTTCAAGTATGGCCAAAAGCAGCTTGAAGATTCTACGGATGTTTTCTAAAATTCAAAGAGATCAATTACTTTAACCATAGGTTGTGAACTCTTCTTTCATCACATCAGGAAAGCCTTATTATTGACACAGTAAAATGTTTCAGTGTAATCTTTAATTAGCAGTGATAGTATTTGAAAACATGTTTTACAAATGATTTCAAAGGGTTTTTTTTCTTTCTTTCTCCAAGATCCAGCATTCTCTTTAAGTATACCACAGGAAGAAAAAAAAGTCATGTTTTCTTTCTCTCCTGGAGTGACACATCATAAATAAGTAGAAGTTGATAATTTTCACAATTTAGGGGAGTTTTTTGAGATAGCTAACAGGCATGTGGATGGAGGGTAACCCTGTTGACATTGTATATTTGGATTTCCAAAAAGCCTTTAATGAAACTATTTATTGAGGACTCATGAATAAACTTAGCATTTGTGGAATAAGTTATTATTTTACAGACTACAACTTGTTAAAAAAGAAAAGGAGTCAATAATGTCGATTCCTACCGTGTTTTCCCCAAAATACAACCTACTCCCAAAGTAAGCCCTACCCTGATTTTTTTTATAGGCCAAATATAAGGCCTACCCCCAAAATAAGCCCTAGTGAAGGGAGTGGGCGTGACCAGCCCAGGAAGCAGCCCTTCCCTTCCCCGGTCACCTCTGCCCCTTAACCGCAGATCAGCTGATCCAGCAAGGGCTGGAGTTCTGTCTCTCTGGGTGCCTGGAGATGTTTCTGGCGATGAGGCAGAAAGCCATGCGGCCCGTTGGAATCGGCTCTTCCCTACACACACATCTCTACCTGGCTGCTGTTGCTTGAGAAAAGGATGAAAAGACAGGCAATTCTGAAAGATTGTGGGATGTGTGTACTTAAGGTAGAAGCAAAGTGCAGCCTGTCCCTTTCAAGCAATCAAATTTCTATTTGTGTGTGAGAGAGACAGAGAGAAAGAGAAACGACGGATGGGAGTAACAAGAATTGCAGGCAACGCTGTTTGAAAGGGTTTCCTCTCTGCCATTTCTCTTTCTCTCTGTCTCTCTCTCTGTCTCTGTCTCTGTCTCTGTCTCTCTCTCACACACACACACACACACATACACAGACATTTGTTGAGAAATGGCGGAGGGCAGGCAACCAGGTAAGGGTACTGACCCTCCCCCGCTCTTTTATAAATTATCTTAATCTAGGGGTTAAATACCGAGGTAGTCAAATTTGCAGCTAAACTATTCAGAATTATAAAAACCAGTTTAAAGAGAACTCCATAGGGCCCGTTTTGAATTGGATAGTCAACCAAATAATACATGCGATTCAGTTTTAAGTAAGTATAAATGGAGAAACAGTCTCCTGCTTCACATATATGTATTAGTGCAGTCCTCATCTATTTCTTATTACACAATAAAAGAAATATATGTAGTGATATATAAAGACACATAGAGTGAAAAAAGGCAAATTCCATGAAAGGGTACATTCAGAAAAGGATTGCTAATGAAACTATCAACATTTTAATAGTCTTATGCAAATCTCTGGTAGATTAATTTGTGGGATACTAGATACAATTCGTTAGCCACATTTTTAAAAGTATATAATAGAAAAAATGCAGAAGAGATCAAATGAAATGATTAGGAGCCTTAAACATTTCCTTCTCAAGAAATACCTCAAATGTTTTAAATTCTTTAGTCTAGAATAAGTCTGCACAACATATGGGCCTGCACAACTCAAAAAATAAATCCACTGCCATCAGTTTCCACCACCAGGAAGGATCTGCCATTCTTAAAAACACCCTGCCAATCTCCAATGGATCTCCAATGCCTCCAGGCCCCACTGATATTGGCAGTCCATCACTGCATTCTCACCACTAACCACTAAACAGATGATTGGGACACCAACTATTTCTTTGGGAATTGCCATTATTTTTCATTTGCCTCTACAAGTTGTGCAGGCCTGGTATAGAAGAAAGGCAATTGAAGAAAGGCATAATTAAAGCATATAAAATCATGCAAAATATAAAGAAAATGGACCTTCTCTCTGTTTATTCAGAAGTAAATGACATAATGTTGAGTTCACAGAGTTGTACTTCTAGTTGTATTTTTCTCATCAAAATAAGTCAAGTAGAAAATAGAGCAACATTATTAAAATAAATATATTATATATTTTTATACATCACATTTCATGCAGGCTGAATATTTTTATGAATTCCTCTCTTTGCGCTCTCTGGATAAAGGCGTAATGGCTGACCCAACGGTAAACATCCCTCTGCTTGGAATGATACCTCACCAAACCTCAGGTCTGTAGCATCCATCTTTATTTATGCATCCAATGTTGTTCATGTAAAGGATGAATGAAGAAAAGTAGTAAGCCAACATGTTGTGGGTTTGTGTGTGTGTGCCATTAAACATCAAAAAATCCTATGTTAACTGTGAGGACTTTATAAAATACTGATTTGTTGATGACTTTGAGCCAGTCATTCCCTTGCAAACCAATCCATCTCACCAGGTTGTATTATGGAGAATATAGGAGGCAGGAGTAATAGGTATGTTTATGTGAAGCACCAGGGAAATCAGAAGATCCAGGCAGTTCAAATGGGTATTAAGATCTATTGCAAGCTTAAACTCTCTACAAGTTTCTGAACTACTAACAGCCCAAGCAAGTTGGCAGTAGAAAGAGTCACAGGAATTCAAAGTGGGCTGGACTTAGATATCTTGTGGGTGTCAAGGGACTCATGAATGATGACGCATTTTACCTTCCCTCAGGCTCAACCTGGTCATCTCCTACAGTTTACTATCTTCACTTATATACAATAAAGTGGGATAGAAAGTATAGGGTAATAAGAATGGAGTGGGGTGGATAAAGTGGAGTGGAGTAGAACAGAATAATCTGTTTTTAAATGTTATTACATGTGTCTGCAATAACTTCTTTGAATCAAATTATCTAATAATTTGGTAACAATTAAAGTTTTTGGAACTTTTATTATCTAAGCATCTTATGTTCCACATCTGAAGAGGAGGAATGCCAAATGTTGGGACTGCATCATTTAAATTCTTGCACAGTGAAATGTGCTCATATTAATCAAGAAAAAGATACAGAAACATCCAGTTCTAAGACCAACAAAATCAGCCCTTCCATTTGGTAGTGAGGACCATGGACTCAGTCTATAGATGCTGAAGGTCTATAAGTGGCCTTGCGATGCTAAAAGGCAAAATGGTATCTTCACTTCCAACCTAGCCTGTTGTCTTCAGATGAAAAGGAGGATACTGACTCTTGCCTTGTCAATGTTGACTGCTACAATGTTGACTGCTACAGCTAGCAGTCTAGATAGTTTCTAGACTAGTAATATCTTATATCTTTTTCAAGATCATATAAAGATCAAATAAATTACATTCAGCATGGTAGCTGGAAATCTCTCTCTGTACATCAAAATGAACTTATAAAGTGTAACTCAGTGGAACAGCTAAGTAAGAAAGATTTTATTTTGCTGTGAATGAAAGGTAAGAATAGCCAAGGATGAAAAAGGAATCAAAATAATATAAAATAATATTTTATATTAAATTAATAATAAAATAAATATTTGCTACATAACTTTTAAGCCAAAGAAAACTGATGTAGAATAGCTACCAAAAGCTTCTGCTATGAAGACTACATATATTTTATATGGTGTCTCATGAGGAGAGTCCAGCTGAAGATATATAGAACACTCTTGTTCTTTGCCTTTCTTCTCTTTTTTAGTCAAGTGATTGGCCAGGCAGAAATGAGAATAGTGAAGACCTCTCTCTTCCTTTCATTCTGGACACAAAGGCAAAGTTTGCAATTATATTAAAATAATCCTTTAAGGCACTAGCATAGAAATAACGGCCTTAGTCACGTGCAATACAGATACTGGAGGCACCTTTATACTTGTAGCTGCACTGGTGATGGTTTAAAATGAGGAAGCAAAGATGGATACAGGACATTGCTGTTGTTCCAGAAGTTGAAGTAAAGAACATGAAATAGGAGTGCTTTTTCGGACAATAATCAATTCTCTGGTTGGAGGGTGACTTCATGGAACAGGTTGGATTGAAAGATGATTTGCAATGGTGCCATTGCAGTGCTGAAGAGCAAACACATGAATATATTCACTTTAAGAAACTGAAATAGAGGCATGCAACTCCTGCTATCAAGAGTTATTGTGCCAGTGTCTAGATTGTGCTTCTTAGAACAGGTGCATTTGCCTTGGATTTGGGATGACAGCAGAGGTTATTCATACCAAGCTAAAGGAATCTTCCCCATCCTGATGCTTCTTAGAGTTATGAGAAGAGCTGCAATTCCCAAAATATTGACCTATCTTGTGTATTGGGGGAGAATTAGGAAAGCTGAGAATCCCTGATATCAAAAGGATAATCGGGAATTCGGAATAGAACTAAAATTAACACAGTTGGACAAAATAATATTGGGACCAGATGAAAGGAAACTATCAAAATTATATAAATATCTATTAGAATTATTAGGTTATTTTATAAGTCTTTTTGTATCTTAAATTTTTATGGTTTTAATTGGGATAACATATTATCGCATTTATTTTAA
>JANHFM010004195.1:25839-38265 GCA_032468115.1 Grayia smithii
ATCAGTTCATTTGTATCTTTTATCTTCCTAGTCAGGGAGTCCATCTCCACACAATCATACACCTTCCGCAATATAACCTCATCTGTTGGGATATTGGGTGTTTTCCAGGACTGAGCCAGCACTATCCTTATGGCAAGTTCTTTTTAAGTTTGTTTCTCTCTATTAAGCTGCCGGGGACTTTTCCTGAGTTTTTGATTCAAGGAGAAAACTTGCTGCATAGCTTCTTCTATATAGCTATAGTGTATTGCTCTTAATTTTGAAGGCAGTAATGTACAGAAAAAAATGCCTTTCTATTTAGAAAGAATGAACCTTGAAATATTATTGTATTCCATCTCCTATTAACTCAATCAGTCTGATCAATCATGAAAGACTGGACATTGCCAGCAGAGCCACCAGTTCTCCATTTGCGGTACATTATGAGCAGTTATTCTAGGAATTGCTGAATGAATTGTTCTTGGTTCTTGAGGTCTGTGAGGGTTTGTTTTGGATTGGATCTTGCCCAGTGTCCCTCCAAGATAGGCTGATATGTATGGAAAACAACTTTCTTATTTATCAAAAGCATTTTAGGACTTTCATCCCTGAACTGCATGTAGTTAGTACTTACAATTTCTGTGTGTCAACTACAAAATGGAGCCGGTTGAATATAATGTTAACAAGCACTTTTAGAAATGAAATAATGTTAAAGAGATTGAGGTCATCCCCTGATTGCTAGTATGCTTTCCAAATTACAACCGCAATGTATGATATAGTGTTGCAATGAAACCCTATAAAGAGGCAATTTCTTGGCTGAAGCCTCTTTCATTTCACTTGGATCTAAGCTTGGAAAGTTTGGAAGGGTTCCTAATGGAAAGGTTCCTAACAAAAACGTGAATGCCCTAGTGTGTTTTTTTTAAAAATTTAAATTGTAGCTGAATCTATTGTATGAGGCATTCAGATGAAAATCCTTTTTGGCAGCCTTGTCAGTGATTCACTATGCAGGTGTGTTTCAATTCAGTTAAGTAAACCACCACTTTAAATAGTCATTCAAATGAAGCATTGCAGTTAAAAATGGCATTGAAATGTTTGCTTTCCTTTTTTTAACTCACCATCTCTTTCTCCTTTAGTGTCAGTCGCTTACACTGGAAAGGGCGGGGAGGGAAAAAGAAAGAAGCAGATTGGGGCTTTGAAAAAGAGAGGGCCGGGCCTGTTGTAGGTATATTATTAGACATAGATTGTATAAACACTGTATATTTCAGTTTGCCTAAATCATAATTTATGTGATTTGATTTAACAATCTTTCTGGAGGTACTGTTAATTAAGAATGAATATCTAAATTATTTTTTGTGATTTTTATGTCTTATGATATTAGCCTTACTGATCATTGTGTTTAGTGGAAAGGTGACTTTAATTTAGGCCTTGGTTTTACAAGAATTCCTTATTTAGCAGCTGACTTGTTTAGTGACCATGTATTGTGACTTCTTTAGTTATAAAAGTGATAAAAAAGTAACTTTGTGACCAATCTTTGCATTTACGGCCTTTGCAAAGGAAACCTGAAATAAGATCACAAGCACAGTTGCAGTTTCACATAACAGCCACTTTATTTAATGACTGAGTTGCCTCTTTATAGGGCTTCATGGTTTGATTTGATTTTTATCTCAAAAATCATCATTGCAATCTGGAAAGTATAGTAGGAATCAGGATGATCTCAATTTTGTTTATATTATTTCATTCCTATACTGTGATGTTCAATGAATAGTTTAGTTTATATTCCAGAAGTAGCACCTTGAGAATTATTTTTCATGTTTCTAGTGTAGCTAAAATGTGCTTAAAACATGAAAATTCAGATTCAGAATTTTTGGGGTATTTTTTCCGCTATTAGACTTCATATTGCTTAGGCAATCACTATTGGTCAAATCAGTCTAGTTCAAATTACAAGTAGTCCTTGAGTTACAACTGTAATAGAGTCTGCATATCACAGTCATGAATTGTGATGGTTATAAATCAAGTCACCCATGTGACCAACCTGATTTTATGACTTTTTTGAGGCAGTTGTTAAGCAAACACGGTGGTAAATGCTGGTTTTCAGCAAAACAGGCATAAAACGTATCTGTTACATGACTGCAGGATGCTGCAAATGGCCATATATGTGGGTTGGTTGCTGAACAATCAGAGTGTGATCAGGGGGGCAGCCATCAGAATTTGGAAGCCAAGTTATAACTACCCACCAGCGAGGTCTGTCATAACTAAGCGACCATTTATAAGTTAAGGACTATCTGCATAATTTTATAGTTCAGATGTTTCTCCAGGATCCTTGAAAGAAAGGTGAGTCCTCAAATATAGGTAGTCCTCAAGTTACGACTACAGTGGAGCCCAAATTTTATATTGCTAAGTGAGAAATTGTTAAGTGAGTTTTGCCCCATTTTATGACTTTTCTTGCCACATTTGTTAAGTGAATCGCTGCAGTTGTTGAATTAGTAACACAGCTGTTAAGTGAATCTGGCTTCCCCATTGACTTTGCTTGTCAGAAGGTCGTAAAAGAGGATCACATGAATCCAGGACACTGCAGCGGTTATAAATGTGAGTCAGTTGTCAAGCATTTGAATGTAAATCACATGATCATGGAGGTCGAAGGTCATTAGTGTGAAAAACGATCATGAGTAATTTTTTTCAATACCATTGTAACTTCAAACAGTCATTAAACTGTTGTAAGTCGAGTATTACCTGTATTTAACATCGGGGATATAAGTTACAATAATTGTCTTTTGGACATTTTACACAGAAAAGTGGAATGTTGTAGAAACAAAATCCTGGTAATATAAGTTTTCGTCACTTATAAAATCAGTTTTATAAGCTTTTCTTTTTATCCTCAAATTTATCCTCAAATTATCCTCAAAAAATGTTTGCTCTATAAACAGCCAGGCTGTTTTCTCACTGATTGGGTCATTTGTATATAAAGTATATAAAAGTCTACATTACTGGAAAACTAGGGTTAGTCTCACTTAAGAAGGAAAATATTTGATAAACAGGACATTTTTAAAAAGTTTATGTGGCAGTTGATTGTAACTTTGAATTTATTATAATGATTACATTTGCATTTATTCATGTAAAGGTGCTACTTACAACACAGGGAAACTTTACAAAAAGAAAAAGTGAGGTAAAGCATCCATAAAAAACGATACTGTTTTCCTGTAGAATTTTGTTATGTAAATGGTTTTGTGAGATGCCTAGGACTACCCTGATTTATAGAGGGAAAAAGTATTGTGAATCATAGTGATACCAGAAGGTCAAAAGGAAGTTGTTTCTCATCATCATCCAGTTTAGTGTGGTTTATTCAAAAGTGGAAAAGACTTGTCAGAATAGCAGTATTTCTTTCCTGTGGTTGTATATGTTGAATGTTTAATTTTTATTTGTGACTACTGCCCTATTAGTGCTTGGAGAGATCAGGTCTGTTCTACTTTAACTTCATTTCAATTTGTTATTGCAATCAGCTTAATACATAGTAGCAAAATAATACTGGGACATTGATTTACCCTTTTGACAGACTACATATATACATTTACTCTTTGTAAACACCTAGCTGTGTGCTTATTCTGTGGTTGTTGCAGTGCAGCTGGAAATTACGTAGGAGACAGTTGGCTTCCTCTGAGACAGTTACAGGTGGCCATATGTGGGTGGGGTGAAGGGGGGGGGAGAAGCTGTGGGAGAGGTACAACACCCACATCCTTTGGCATACATTGTAAGAATTGCTACTGTTTACTGCGATGTGTTTTGTGCTACAGCAACTTTGATCTGTGCTTTGCTTTCGCTATTCACTCTTTTGGTTATACCTGAGGTTTGATTTCAGAATACTGTACACCCACTTAAGTTAGTGAAATAGTTATGAAGTTACTTGGAATTCAAATACAGTAAGGATTTAATGCTTTATCTTAAACTAGAAGATATCAATTCTGATTGAACAAAATTGGACCTGATTCCTGCTGAGTTTATAACCCTTTGTACCATACTCTTCAACCGTGAAGGGGTCCTTGAGAACACAAATATCTCGTAAGACCACAAAAGGTTCAAGGGAAAGAGGTGTCAACATGTATGTGGTGATCTGCTGGTGCCCCTTTTAATCTAAATCCTTTCATTGAAATTCTCTTTTATTTTCACACATAGCTTTCATCTACTTTGCAAGATCAGGGTTATCTCTGTATTGGAGACAATAGGTCCTTAGATGTTCTCAAGTAGCTTAGATGTTCTCAAGTAGCTTTCTAAAGAGTTTCCCCAGGGATATTCTATAGCTCCATAGAATATGCTGTGCCTCTGCCATGGAAAATTAGAAGGGCAGTTTGTCTTGGCTATGCTCAGAATACTAAAACTATTGCTGTTCGTAAAGTTAACAGAGATTGAGCTCTTCTGGAGAATTAAGATCTATTATAGTTTAATGCCAGTCTTAAACAACTACAGTAGGTTTGTCAGATAAAATGGGAATAAACCATGTGTGTGGCCTTGGACTACTAATTTAAAAAATAGAATATAAATATGCTTTTTCAGGTTTTCACACAGTGATTTTTCTGTGGGGTTTGGGGAGAGGTTCCAAATGTTAATAGATGATGAGGATGTACATTGCAAGACCTTCTATTTTTCATTTTTAAATTTCAGCTGTTGGAGCAAGACTAATTAAGGCCCATTTTTCAGTAGGACTGAAATTGTTGTCGAATGCATGATTAATTGTAATGTAAAGTAATGCATATTGATAAACTGAATCAGTAGGGTTTAGGGTTTTTTAAAGGAAGGAATTACAAATACGATAAGTGGATGGTGTTTTTCTTTATACTCAGTGTAAATGTCAGACTGACACATTATTTAGGAGTTCAAAAAAAATACGCTTTTTAAAAAAAAAAAACACCTTGTGTTTTGTTGTTCCCTGAGGATGAGAAACTCCAAAGCCTTAGGAGAAGTATTGCACTCAAGTTGTTGTGCTACCTGGGTAGCAGAACAACAAATAGTAGTAAAGGGGCTCCTGGAAAAAATAATCCTATCTAATCCCTTGATAGAAGAAATACAGATCCTTTTAACTTTTTTTAAGGCAATCCCAAAAAGTTCCAGGGTGTACTTCCAAGCTGACAATACTGGAATCTGAAGATGGGTGTGGAAAGAAACCAAGCCAAGGAATTCAGAGTAGCATTCCTAGCACTCCCTCCACTTTTTCTTAATCACAACAACCTGAGAATGAGTAACTGGCCCAGATCCAAGGCCAATAAAGTCATTTTGGCACATAGGGAAAAACAGTACTACTATATTATTATCATAATCACCATCACCATCATTATAATTATTATCGTTATTTCGTAACATCCAAAACCTGTTGCTTGAGGTAATAGCAGTCATAGTTT
Source organism: Grayia smithii (assembly GCA_032468115.1). Lineage (NCBI taxonomy): Eukaryota > Metazoa > Chordata > Lepidosauria > Squamata > Grayiidae > Grayia > Grayia smithii. The sequence goes on from JANHFM010004195.1 coordinate 31,197, forward strand.
TCTAGAAATTTCAACTTTTTTTTTTCCTTTTTAGATGTCTTGCACATACAATTTTTTGTTGCAAGCCTTCCTGCTCAAAAATCCCACAAATTCTCAAAAAGAAAATACTTGTCCATTGTGCTTTTCTTGTTGTAGAAACATCTGCAACCTTATATTGTTTTTTATTATACGCAAGCTTGTTGATGACAGCAGTGGAAAAGAATACAAATCATAATTCTCTACCCTTACGCAAAGCCTTATTTTAACATTGAACTGTCAGTTCCAAATCTAGTTAACACTTTTGCAGTTGTGTAGTATACAGGGATGATGCCATTCTGGACACTGAAGAATTCCATTTTTATAGTTCAAAGAAAATTATTTTTCATTTCATGGTATGAATTCCATACCATGAAGCTTCTAATTGACAGCTTCCTTCAGTTTCCAAACTTAGTCTTAACTTGTAAGGACTCTTATAAACCAACTACATCAGCTCCTGCCCTCCACAGTCCTTTCTTCTTTGAGGGGAGTGTAGTTGTTTTTCATTAATACCTTTTCAGTCTGTGTTTTAAAACTGGTGTACTCACACATAGTGTGGCTTAGTTTCTTTATAAACTGGTTGTTGGGTCCAAATATTGATAGGTTATGAGTACTTTCCAAAACTTTATTCATTTATGGTCTTCAGTCTTTCTCATACCAAAGGAAAATGTGTGAAAACAACTGGTTTATCTTTCAGTAATTAGTAACTTTGCTTCAAGCCAGAACGCCTGAGTTTGCTATTCAGAAGTGTGATGAACATGAATAATATGCCTTGAGTGTATGTGGAACAGGTCAGAACCCCTCCTCTTTCTCTCTTTGCTATGGTCAGAAAGCCTTTCCTTTGTTTCAAATTTTTCTTGGAAAATCTTGTTGGGTTTAACGTTTTGAAAAACTTTTTTTTACATTTTTGTAAAGCTTGTTTCAAAAAATGTGCCCAATCTCTTTATAACCAATATATTTTCTATATAACCAATTTCTCAGTAGCCTGGAATACAAATATTTCTTATGGTTATATCTATTTTTGTTGAAAAACTTCTTTAAAAGCTCATAAAATAGAGAAAAAATGCAATTTACTCTACAATAACATCAGTTGTTATTAGTGTTGTGTTGAATAAGTGTTTTTATGTCATTATATAAGGCTTTCAGGCTGAAACAATGCATTCTGGGGCATATTTATCTCTCTCCTTTAATAGGTTTCTGACTGTGCTTGCTTGAGGCATATTTTAGAGTTAAATGATAGTCCCATCTTCCAAAATGTTTATTTCAGCAATATCATACCTTATGGACATCAATATACTTGATATTTTCAGTCTGTTCAATTGCTTGCTTTTCATTTCATTTTTTTTTTCTGTATAATATTTGTGTTGGCTTCAAAGAAGAGTCCCTTTCCCTCTTTCATACTTTGTTTTGTTACTAACCTGTAGTTTAATTTTTTATTGTCGAAGTTCAGATTAAATTTATGTAAATATTTATCAGTCATCTATGTATAATGAAAGAAGAATTGTATTTAATTTTAAAAGTCTATATCTAACAATGTTCTTAGCAGGAAGACTTTTACTACTTAGCTAAATATCAAAGTTCACAGAATCAAGCTAATAATACTGAGTAAAAGTAACACCTAATACTTGTATATCATTTTCATTTCTGCTTACTATTTAGTGCAGTGGGATTGGTGAGCTTCAGAAATAGCTGTTATATCAAGTAACAATTTCAGAGTATCTATTTGTTTTCACTGTACTTTTACTTAGCCAGAATTTCATTGAATAGCATAGCACTTGTGGAGCAGAGCTTAAAACTGAAGTACGTTGGTTGAAATCCTACTTTAGCCCCACTCCAGTATATATATTAGAATTCATAGGAGTTATTCAAAGCAATATTTTGATTAAATGAACTTCAAATAAAAATTATTATGTATCTCAAAATAGCGGTACTAAAAATATCTAGGAATCCAAGTTACGACAAAATCAAAATTGAGACTTAGAAATTATCTAAATTTGAATATGGTCATTACTATACACATTATGTAAATATGTGCATACCATAAGTAAACTTCAAAGGTATAAGGGGATTTCTATAAAATAGGTCGAGGAAGAGATGGTCGATAGTTTTCCCCCCAAGAAATTTAAGAATGTTCTATGACTAGCACTTTGAATTATGCTAATAAACCAGTTGGCAGCACTGATACTGTTATAAAGGCCTGTTAGTTCTAGTCTAAATTTTATAAGTTGCATTTTGTTCTAACAGAAAGCTACATTCCTGAGTAACTTTCAAGAACCTCCAATAAGCTCTTATCATAATTAACAACAACAACAACAATAATAATTTATTATGTGGCAGTGACTGTTGGTTTGAATTCTAAAGTCCCAGAGTACTTTAGCTTCTTTGTTTTCTGTTACTTTCTCTTTTTTATGGTCCCTTGTTGCAGGCAAATGGTATTTCTTGCAGAACTTCAATGCACAATTGTTGCTATTTTGTCGTGCCATTTGTAGTCAGTCTACGTCATCTTCTTGCAACAGCTAGCCTACCACCCAATTGTTGATAAGAAAGACAAAAAAGTCTGTAGACATTGGCATTACCTGGAGACACCAGAATAGAAGAAAAAGAACTGGAGAAAATCACAAAATACAAAGACCTGCAAATAGAAATAACACTGCAACAAAAGAAATCAAAGGTAGTACCAGTAACAATAGGCCCCTTGGGTGCAAACCCAAAATAATTGGAGTACCACTTGCACATCATTAGCATTGACATATTCACCATCAGACAATTGCAAAACACAGCTTTACTTGGGACCACTTGATAGGTAGACAAAGATGTCAAATCTAGTCTGAACATCTGGCTGACTGTGTGACAAACCATAATTTATTAAAGTTGTATGCTCCCCAATTCACTTTAAGATGAAGTGAGGTACTGTATTTTTTGGAATATAAGGCGCACCTTTTTTCCCCCAAAAAAGAGGGTGATAATCTTATACTCCAAATGCAGCCCCGCCCAGCCTCTCAAACTGAGATTTCAGAGGCTGAAAAAAGAGGTTTCAGAGGCTGAAAAAGCCTCCGAAAGAAGTTTCAGAAGCTTCAGCAAAGAAAGTTCAGAAAGAAGTTTCAGCAAAAAAGTCTCTGATAGAAGCTTCAGCAAAAAAGCCTCCTCCGGAAGAAGCTTCAGACAAAAAGCCTCTGAAAGAAGCTTCAGCAAAAAAAGCTTCCAAACAGAGTTTCAGAAAAAAAGCCTCAGAGGCTTTTTTTTCTGAAGCTCTGTTTGGGAAGCTTTCAGAGGCAGAAAAAAAGTTTTTTCTGAAACAGTTTCAGAAGTTTCAGAGGCAGAAAAAAAAGCAAGGCACAGAGCTCAGAACCAAGGAACCTGCCTGCTAAAATTCACCTCTGGGAACAGCTGATTGAGGGTATTCCAGGAGGCAGATCCACCCCCAATCAGCTTTTTTCTTATTTTCCTCCCCCAAAAATAAGGCGCGTCTTATACTCCGGTGCGTCTTATACTCCGAAAAATATAGGTAATTCCTCCCTTGCCACTGGCCTCTGTGAATGAACATGCTCCTGGATTGATTGTTCCAAGAGTTACTTCAGCCAAAACAAAATAAAGCTATTCCTAGTCAGAGCTGCCATTTTGGACATTAAAAGGGAAGGCTAGTTCAGGAATACCTTTAAAGTTACACTGGAGTTTTCAAAAGCAGTGTGATCTAATTTATATCTGAATTTATATCTAATTTATAATTTCATGATTTCCTGTTGTTTTGTGGGAATTAAGCCACAAATAATCTCTCATCATTTTCTCACCAGAATATTCTGAATCCAACAGATAGTATGGTATAGGAAGTGCTAATCATACAAAAATAAAATGAGAAATGTACTGAAAAATAAAACATATGAATGAAGTAGATAATTAGCCATATATAGAAGAAATTGTCCAGTCATGGCCAATTTTCACAAGGATAAAAGGATTATGCATAAGATATTCAAATAAGGAAATAATTTTTCACCTGGTTAAAAAAAAGATTGATGACCAATTATTTTAGTAAAAGCCCTAAAAATAATTTATTTTTGAATGTTAATTCCTATCTTATATCTTCAAGCAATATTAATTTATTTGTTTTCAGACTGCCCTTCATTTTTTCTTTTTGCACTCACAAATCATAAACCTTTGCCAAAAGAAAAAGAAAGAACAAACCCTGTTACTGTATATCTACTCGTTATTTTTTCTTTGTTGTCGTAGGAAGAATTTTCATTCCAGTCTTTTCCATTGTCTTCTGTATAGATACATTTTTGCTGGTCTACACTGCATTACAAGGAGGGGGAAAACACTTTTCAGGAGATAGTTTTATAAATTAAGAAACAAGTGTTTCTCTATTTTTCCTTTTAAAAAATGAAACCTGCACTCTAAGAAATTGGCCCTGTTGAAATAGACTTATTTGGTAATACACATGTCTCTGACTTCTAAACATCATCTCAGATGCCTGGCAGGCCATACTTTAATTCTAAAACTGGTGATAGTGCTCCATCCCATGCCAGGCACTAGAGTGTTATTGGCTAGGAAATCTGTGTGTAGCTAAATTGGGAATTCCTCTAGTTTACTTCTCTCAAAATAGCTCAGCAACTCATCTCATAAGCTTTTGGACTCTTCCGTGATTCCGAGTTTTTTTGCAGAAAGAACTGAAATCTATAGAGGTTCTGCTATCTTGAAGCTGGCTTTTGGATTGTGAGTCCTAGCATTCTTACTTCTATTGCTTCTACCATGTATGTGTGTATTTATATATTTATATTTCAAGCAATGTTCTTCAGAAATTTAAGCTTCTGAAAACATGACAGTGAAAGGTTTTAACAGGCCTGTGAAATTCTCTCCAAATGTCGTTTGGTATTTAATAGGCTCAGTGGTATGATCTAACAGCTAATGTATTTGGTTTCTTATTACCAGCCTCATGAGATTTATCGATTCCCTGCCTGCGTCTCATCCCCTCTTTTAAACTTTGGAGTTGTTTGACAGAATATATAATGTTGACTATGGTGAGGATCAGGGATAGACTTATTTATTGGAAATACAGGGTTAAGAAGGAATCAGCCGAATATTTGTAAATTCTGCAGTTCAATAAATTTTCTTGTCAAAAAGAAAGCTTCCAAGGGATTGTACCATTCATTACTTTTGTATGGTAGATTACAAACATTTCCTTGGATTTATTGAAATATATAGAAGGCGTATGGTTTTAAAATGCCATTGGAAAGATTCATGAGACACACCTAACACACTAATTTAAGGATAGATGTTGGTCATTTATTTGTTCTGCATGATTCTAATATCTGGGAAAAAAGATTACTAAACATTTCATGGGTCAGTTCATAGTTCAATTGAGAACTTTTTAAGGATAGAAATATTCTTAAATCTCTGTTTTATACCAGGTTCATCTTCTATTGTAGAGAATACTACAATACTATACTTTGGAAAATTAAAGAGAAAAGCATGAGGTAGTGTTTTAAAAATTGGGTAATGTTGAAACATGTCAATCTGTCTTGACAGCTTTAGAACACAAATGTGTTGTTGTTTTTCTTTATTTCTGGATTATGATTTGAAATAAATCCATTTTTAAAATACTTTGGTCCTGAAAGAGAAATCTGCACAGTGGATCTTGTTATGTACAGAATGAAATTCTGAAAAATCTTTTAACAAGATTAATGTACAGTATCTAAATATTTATAAAACTTAAATGAGATTATGTTGTATTGAGAATATTCCTGTATTACACTGAATATGTTCTACTATTGAGTCATTTTTATTTCATTTCTCTTGCTTATTTAACTTTATACTTTAAACCAATAAGCTACACATTTGCATGATTGTCTGCTTATGATTACTGTGGGGCTAATTGCATTAAATCAGTTGTTCATAAATGCAGAGTATATTAATAGTTGAAGAAAACTGGTATCTTTATAACCCACAATTTGAATTGCTAACTGAACCTCTGCATTAAACTGTGTTGGGGTAATGTAATTTAGTATTATGATGAAGCAAATTATTAAAACAACTTTATTGTCTAGGATTCAACATAGCATTTCCTTACTTAGTGGTGCTGTCTTATTTGTAGCAAAAGCATATACCCTTTAAAATATGTCATTGAAAGTACAACTGAAGTGTGCAATTTATGCATGGAGTTACAACGTCTTAATTAAACATATTGTCTTGGAACCAGACTGGACCTGAAAAGTGGCCACTGGCATTAATATTTATTTGGTCAGATAAAGATGGAAGCAAATTTAGAGGTTATATGGGAATTTCACATTTAAGTATCGTTTGTTTAACTACTAAATAAGTTTCTGTGATGTACCAAGAAATATAACTATTATAGAATGGGATTAGGACAACGTGACCAAACGTCCCGCTTTTGGCGGGACAGTCCCGATTTTCAACAATTTGTCCCCCATCCCGCGACGTTTTTAAAAAGTCCCAATTTTTGGAAGAGGGAAGCGGTACAGACACGTGAGAAGGGGGAGCGGCAGCATCGGCGGCTCCTTCCAAGCGCATCGCATTGCATTGAGACAAAGGGGGCTGCGGCACCTCTCATCTCCAAGGCTGGCAGCTATGCCACCAGCCTCCGGGACCGCCTCTGCGCTGGGCCCAGCTCATCCAGCCGCCGCCTTCCCGGAGCTGGACTTCCACTTGGGCGCCTGCATGGACTTCTGCTCAAGTGCCCGCATGGACTTCCGCTCGGGCACCCGCATGGAGGAGCTAAGCCAGCTGATCCAGGACTTTGCCCAGCAGGACCAGCGTGACTGCCCTGGAGATCCCCACCGCCAAGGACTTCGTCTTCTCATGCTGGGTGATCCCTGTATCCCCCGGCCTGTTGCGCCCGGCCCCGAGCATGGAGGGTAGGGCAGCTGCCATGCAGGGAGGTGAAGAAATGTCCTCCCAGCCTCTCCCTCCCTCCCTGGCTCTGCCTTTCTCTGCAGTGCATTGGGCGAGCCGGGCGGCGCGGCAGCTGCCCTATCCTCCGGGCGCAACAGCCCGGGGGTGACGGGGCTCACCCAGCATGGAGAAGACGAAATCCTTGGCGGTG
>JANHFM010004196.1:49005-59092 GCA_032468115.1 Grayia smithii
CATAACTGTAATTTTGCTACTATTATGAATTGTAATGTAAACACCTGAAAGGCAGGTGTTTCCTCGACCTTTCTCACCAGCGCAATGACCCACATCTAACGAAAATCAGAGTTTATGGCGCCTACTTGGAAATAGGAGCTATTAGACTCGCCTGGAGACGGATAGAGGAGCTGTGTCTCGGTTCCTAAAACCATCGGAAATATGTGTTTTCTGATGGTCTTAGGCGACCCCTGTGAAAGGGTTATTCAACACCCAAAGGGGTCCCGACCCACAGGTTGAGAACCACTGAGTTATAGTCTCCTTTGGCATGAAGCTTTCTTTCCTAGTTGTTATGGGGAAAATGCAAAGCAAAATAAAATACCATGTATACTATTTTTAGTTATGGAAAGTAAAAGGCAGGATATAAAATATAAGATGCTATTCCTTATTATGTATCTGATTGCAATAATACTCTGGTCCAAGGAATAACCTTATGATGTACATATGTTATACAACAGGGCCTACAAAGATAAATGTGCGTACAGCCTTCCAAGAACTGTAATGTTGCTCTGCCTAGAAATACTTTGATTTAGACTAGAGCTACCTGAGGAAAATCCTGATAAACTGCAATTTAATTAAAAATAATAAGGTGATGATGCAAACACAACAATATTCCTGGTGCCTGCATTATTCTCCACCATCTCCAATAAGTCAGTGAGATTGACAAGATTTTTTCTCCCCTTGTAATATTATCTTCTATAGTTATTGGTCTACCCCAATTTGCCTGCTTGTTGGTAGTTCAAAGTTTCTCAGGTAATTTGAAAAATAAGATCTTATATTTCTATATTTCATACATTTTTGAAACCTAGATTCTGTAATGGCAGATGTTAATTTCAACCTTCCCTGGATTTTTTATATCCTACAAATTTTTAAGGTTGAGAAAAAATGAGAGGCGATAGACTACAGCAAGAATACATACATAGTTAAATACTCATTGAGATAAAGCCTAGCTAAACTAAACAAACTCCACAAAATGTAAACTGAACTATTCTCTCCTCGTCTCTCTTCCCAGCCCAAGGTGAAACTCTAGTAATCAAACCAGTTTTCCTGGTTTCATTTGGAAGCTCAGGTGAAGAGAGTGGGTTGATGGGTAGTGTAGTTCAAGCTCTCTGAAACGCCTGGCTCATTGGGCGCTCAGAAACGGTAGTGGGACTCAGTTTTCCAGAAGGCGCTGCCGCCACTAGACGAGGTGTTGCTTCTAATTAGGAAGGTAATCGATTCTACATTTAGGAAGCTCGCGCGGGATTATCAAGAATCTTGAACCACTCGTAAATTTCTAAAGTGATGCTTCAGGATAATTAACCTCTGCAGATTTGGGGGAAGAGAAAGGTATGATTTTGTTTAAATTGCATGTTTCAAATGTTAAATGAGAAATAACTAAGATGGGAGTAGACGGAGAAGAGTGTGATGTAGCTCTGTGCCCAAGTCTGAGCTTGGTTTTTGGAAAACTTAGCTCACAGCTCCGGTCTTTCCTTGAGCATGTGTAAACCATATTATCCCACCCTACTTTCTACTGTAAAGTTTCATGGGTTAATCAAGCCTTTATCTCGGTTTCTTCTCTTAAGAGTTTGTGAAGTTATCGACATTTAGCAGGAAATACTATGGTAGAATTTGTGGGTGCTCACAAATTTGAAATTCTCTCCAGGCGAGCGTGGGAGTCCTTTTTCCTTTGTTTTGTAGAGCTCATTTTAAAAATTATTATCCAGAATGGCATAATGCATGTCACATTTAGTAGTTTATTTTCTTGGTCCAATTTGAGCTATATTTTTGTGGCTCGTGCAGTGGATGCCGATCTATAGCATAAAGAACGTAATTTTTCTTCTGCTTGCAATGATAAATAATAAAGTTTTAGCTTGGACGGTAGAAACAAATTGATTTCTTCGTAGTCGCATAAATCCTAGGTGCTACCTTGCACGAAGTTCATTGGGGGAGGCTAAACTAGTTAGCAACTCTCGGCCAAACTCTCTGGTTATGTGAAGATCACATGGGCAAGGGCGGGGAGTGAGAGAGAACAACATCCGCCATTCAGAGTTTTTGGGAAGCAAAAGTGAGTTACAAATTTAAAAAGGTGTTTTCAGCTGGTGGGTTTCTATTCTTGTTGCAGATTTACTTGTACGTGTGTTTCTGTAAATCAGATTTTGAATGGTTACTGACTGGTAATATTTGCTTATCCATGGCTTACAGGTTTATGGCTTATTTTTTTCCAACCAAATACCACACTATAATATTCTGATTATGTGTTTGCTAGGAAGCCCAGGGCAAATAACAGATATTAAATAGGTAGGTGGTTCCCATTTGAAAGAAAAGTAATATTCAACTGTATCTTTCAGCTGTGCAAATAAAGCTGTATGTCATAATAATTCATTATGGCCTGTAATATTCTGGGCAGGAAATAGGTAAAATAAATATTTCAATCTAAACAATACTATGTAAACTAGGCCTTTCAAATGAATTAAGTTGAATTGATTGGTTAGAAAACATACTAATCAAGTAAATAAAACTGTACAGAAAGCTTTAGATAATGGCCAGGGAAATAGTTGTCTAGCAGAAACAGCTAGCATTTTGGTTTCTTAAAGATGAATACATTTATTAATGGATAATAATGAGGTGGATGTACTTCATAAAAAACTAGGTATATTTTCCTGTATGATTCTACACTTTTCTATATAATATGCCAATATGCCATTTGATAAACAAGATAGTGTTTGAGAAAGTTCTAGAAATGTTCAAAGAACTCTTAGTTTTTAATTGCATAACTGAATATTATAAACTACCCAGAATTTTTTGGAGTGAGTAGCCATATTAAATTGATCAATAGTAACAATATTCCTGTAATACTTTTCTTGTCAATGCATATTCAGCTTAATTATGCATTATGCACCAAGACAAATTCCTTGTGTGTCCAATCACACTTGGCCAATAAAGAATTCTATTCTATTCTATTCTATTCTATTCTATTCTATTCTATTCTATTCTATTCTAGAAAAAAAATTTCAAGGAAGAAGATAATCTTGGTGAATCTTTATAAGGCATTCTTCTACTTAATGATAGGGCAGTGGTTGTAGGTTCTTATCTTTCAAGATACAATCATGTCTTCCTTGGGTTCTCTGACTTTCCATGATTTAGTAAATCTCAAGGAAGATTGATAGAAGATAGAAGACCATTAACCACTAGGAGTCCTGCCATTGGGAAATTGTTGGAGAATTCCTTCTCTTCTAGAGCCATTCAGAAAAATTGACCACTCAATTCTTTCCCCCACAAATTGGTATATTTTTAGAAGGCCATTTATGCCCAGCTCCCTCAATATTTGCCCAAGAAAGAATTACTTTGAGTTGAATGCACTAAAAAGCTATTTATAAATACCTAAATAAAACCCATTGTAAAAAAAGTTTGTTTTAAATTGGTTACAATAAGACATCAAAGCCCACCAATCCAATGCTTTGTAATGAGTTGAACTGCAACTACTATAATCCACATGACATGCTGATTGACTTGTTACGTAGTCTAATATATCTGAAGACATTAGGTTGTGGAATACTAAGCATAGGGCACTTACAAAATTCATGTGTGCATTTAATTTTAACATAGGGCAATGAAAAATGCTTCAGGTGATTAATAATTATATGAAATTTTATTTTTCTTAGGTACAATATTGGTAAAATATAAATCACTTAAGACATACAGAATTAAACCTTGTCTTGTAATCTGCTGTACATGACAGTATATTCTACCACAGTGGTGTCAAACTTGTGTTGTCACAGTATCATCACATGACGTATTGTGACTTTTCCCCCTTCGCTAAACCGGAGTGGGCATGGCCAGTGCATAAAGCATTCAGCCCGCGGACTGTGAGTTTGATAGCCCTGCTCTGCCAGCTATTTTTGGTCCAATATGTTCAAATAAAATGAAACTGGAGATAATTTGAACTGATCGTTGATAACTGCAAAATAAATCACATTTGTAAATCAACCTTTCCTAATTTTTTCTCCTTTGAAAATCATTGTCACTTCCTGAAAAACTACTTTTGTGAGCTGGAAGATCTGAGTGATATCAGTGACGGGGAAAATAGGTACGGTACTCACAAGTACCATTATGACTAAAGAGAAGTGAGTTAGCTTCTTCAGGTTTAGAAATATATGTATTTGGACATGCCCATATAATTTTCTTGGCTGCATCATGAAGTGATTTGCGATTGATTTAAAGTTTCAGGAATTTTAGAAGAGACCCATCTAGGTTCTAATCAGATTTAACATTACTTACGGTAGCTCTTTCATGGTTAGCTAAAATGACTTGAACTGATAGTTGCTTCCTACAGTGGATGCCTGGCTGGAAAAACTGAGGAAACTGACAGAGATGGCTTAAATCAATTGTTTTAATCAAAGAAAAGAACACATCTAATTTTGTTTCCATTTGGAAATGGCTTCTGGATTTGGTGCTTGAGATGGGAAAAAATGAAACTTTGACTTTTGCTGATTAGTTAGGTTTGTTTTTATAGAAATGGCTAATATGTACTATGTATAAGTAAAAAGTTGAGACTATAATATTATCTTACTTTACTGTGCAAAAAGTTGGAAGTCAATGCTTTTTCTTTCTTTCCCTTTTATCCTTGATTTTCTCCTCTTCCCCCTTTCCTCTTATTTTCTCATGATTATCATTTACTTTTTATTTTATATCCTGATAAATTAATTTTAAAAAAACACTGACATTTGCATTCAAAAGAAATATTTTACATTGGGGAAAAATTAGTAATAGTCTAATACCATAGTGGTACCTCACAATTCAGCCATCTAGGATCTCTAACAGAAATGCCAGTATGCTTCTAACATATTTTACATTTGATATTTGATATTTTAATTGGCATTATAAGCTTTCTTAGAAAATAAAAAGCATAGGCAATTGCAACTTTTTGCTTTGTTGGGAAGTGTGCTTAGTTATGTGGAAAAAAGTTAGAAGCAAGCAAGAGTAGTAGAAAGCTCAGGATGGCTATGAGAAGTGGCAGAGTGTGCTATGGTGAATTAGTGCAAATTTTGGCAAATTAGTGAGTGACTTATTAGACTTTTTGTAAAAGTACTCTTCGTATGCCTCAAAATTGCAACTGTCCAATAAAGGATTAAAAAGATAAGGGAGACTGATCTACTAAAAGGTTTATACCAGTAGTCATGAACTCTTGAAAATATAGATTGGCAAGAGACTGCTGTATTTTAAACCTTCATTTAACACTTTCTAATTTTTATCTAGTAAAGCCTTTATCAGCATTCTATTGAAAAAAATAGGAGTTTGTAATAGAAAAATTATAATTATTTGCATTTTCCTGTTATATTCAATCCTGGGCAGATCTAATAGATTACCTGACAAATTTCAAATTGCTGTTTTCTTTGTCAATTATTAGAATGGTTTAAATGATCCTTTTATTGTATATATTCTGCTATGGTTAAGTACTTTCTTGGCAGATATTTTCTTCTAAATTAACTGTATTCATTTCTTCTGTGATCCTTGTACAGCAATAAAAGATGTACACAAATGAACAGAATTTTTGAATACATTTTGTTTTCAATCCCAAATTTTGTTCGTCATCCCAATCTTTTATATCAAAACCGAAAGCTTCCTATGACCACCAGCTCAGGGAAAATTTCCCTGTTAGCATTATGTCAGTTGATTCTTCATATTCTTGGCATTGCTTCAGGCCATGATCCTTATATATATCACCATTCTACACTTTAAAAAAATTGTGTGAAATACGATTAGAGTTTGGTTTTTTAAAAGAAAAAATTGTTAATGCATTAAGCATTGTAAATAGACATTTTATATTTAATAGCACCAGGTGACCTGAAAATAGGTACTTGTAAATTTCCTGATGAAAACTATTTAAATGTTAAATTGGCCAATATCCTGTCATTGCTGTTAAGAGCTAGAAAATCCAGTACTTGAAATAGTTGTAAAAACTATGTGACAATCATAATTTAAATACAATATGTATTTATAAAGCCTATTGCTCAATTCCTTGCAAATATAAAGGATAAACTCCCCTCACACCTATGTGCTAGTCGTTCCCAACTCTAGGGGGCGGTGTTCATCTCCATTTCAAAGCGAAAGAGCCAACGCTGTCCGAAGACATCTCCATAGTCATGTGGCCAGCATGACTAAACATCAAAGGTGCACGCAACGCTGTTACTTTCCCACCAAACTTGCATTTTTATGTGCTTTCGAACTGCTAAGTTGGCAGAAGCTGGGACAAGTAATGGGCTCACCCCATTACGCGGCAGTAGGGATTCGAACCACTTAACTGCTGACCTTTCAATTGACAAGCTCAGCATCTTAGCCACTGAGCCACCGCGTCCCCTTTGCAAATATATGAATTAGCTAAATCATTTGGTTTTGGTATTTCATCAGTGTGAAGGGGAATAGGACAACAAAATTTTTGCTTCTGAACATTTTTGGCTATATATTATTGATTCTTAGTTGCTAATCACAAAAGTAGCCTGTAATTGAACCTATCACATACCATTTTATAGAAATCGTCTGTTGCTAATAATATTATCTATTGGCTTGCACAGAGGAAAGAAATACGGAACTGTTGTTGATGCATATCCAGTACACGAAGTACAACTGAAATATCTGTGGAGATCCAAAGATAGTGGTTTTGCTGCTTGGAATGCAGTTTGGATATACTAACTACTGTTTTACATAAGTGAATGGGACAGACAAGTGATACCATCACATTACATTAAAAAAAATGGCCACTCTGAAAGAATTTGATTCCAGGATGGAAAAACATGAACCACTTGTTGACCTAATAGATATTTTTAACTTTGCTTCACATAAAATTTGTAATAATGGCAAATTTTGTGAAAGCAATGAACAAGGGAGGTGAAATTTTTGTTACTTGAGACAAATGTTTCCAAGAATAACCGATGCGTAAGATCAAGGAAGGCATCTTTGTTGATCCACAAATCAGATGGGTTATCTATGACAAGCAGTTTGAGGATTTGTTACTGGGGCCAGTGAAAATTGCTTGAAAAGCAATGGGTTTTTTTTATTTTCTATTGAGAGTTTTCTTGGCATCCATCCACAGAGCACCAATTCCATTCAGCTGGTTGACAATCTTACAGCATACAAGACCATGAAGTGCAACTAAAGATTCATTTTCTGCATCCACACTTGGACTTCTTTCCTGAAGGTTTAGGTGCAATCAGTTTCACCAGGACATTGGCATAATGGAAAAACAGTATCAGGACCACTGGAATCCATCAATTCTGACTAACTATTGTTTGGACATTGCAGCGAGATACACAGGACACTGAATACAAATGAAAAGAGGCAGCAAATCACTTTTGGCTCTGTTGAACTCATGCAGCATGTTAGAAACATAATGCGAATAAATACGCTATAGTCATTAAAAGTGAATGTCATATTTCTTACAATTCCTATGTAACATGGTCATTCTGAAATTAGATTGCTTTAAACTGAATACAAATATATCATAATCTCCAAAGGTTTTTCCGGAGATATTCCAAGAGAATAAAGTTAAATCAGTATAATTCTCCCCCATTCTATCCAGTAGAAGAAGATACTGGTAATTTTGTTATTCAAAATTAAGTGAATTAAAGAATGTTAAATAAGAGAGTTCGGGATTCACATCAATTTTGTAGTATTGATATATACACAGCAATTTCATGTGTATGTTCAAAATACATTATTCTTCTGGGTAATACATTATATCAATTGAAAAACGTATTTTATCAAGCATATTATGCATCATTTTGGACTTTAAATATATATTTTTTGTCTGATGTGAAAATGGCTATCTTGGAGTAGGAAGTCCACAATAGAAGGGGGGTTTGTTTATTTTTTAGCTGTGACTAATAGCTCAGTGTTTAGAACAGGTATCTCCAACTTGGGGTCACATGGATCCCTGGGACATCTAGTCTTGCAGCACACAAGACTGTAAACTTTAATATTATTATGTGATTTATATACATTAACTATATTGTATGTATATTTTATAAGCAGCCCAAGACAATTGCTCAGTGAGGCCCAGGCAAATCAAAAGTTTGGACATCCATGATTTAGAATATCAACAAATCTTTTTATGAGTGGTTTTTTTTTAAAAATCTGCATTTATTCATTTAATCTGATACTGAAATTATTTATATTCAGATAAATATATTATCAAACTTCCAAGAAGTATTTTAGCGGCATTTATTTTACTAAATTTGTGTCACTGCATATTCTATACAAACAGCATGTGTTTTCGGCCTTGTTGTTATATCCCTACTCTAGAAATGCTATCTTTTTTCTTACCGAGTCTCAGAGAGTTTTTAAAATGTGTGCAAAATTTGCATCATTTAACAGCTGGGTGCTGTCTTTGCTCTTTCTTTGCTCTCTCTATTTTAAATCATGGCAATCGACTGAATATTGCTCAACTGTGCTTTTGTTTTCTTCATCTAGAGAACCCACTATTCTCCATTACTCGAATGTATAAGTAGTCTTTTTGTAGCAATTACTGTACTATTTAATTCTGATTTAAAAATCAATAGCAGAGACTTTTTTTAGTCAGTATATTTTCAGTTTAGCAAGAACATACTGAAATATTCTTCTGATTCAGTTTTGCTATCCACCTATAGTTCATCATATTGAGTTTTAGAAAACCATTTTTAAAAATTATTAGCTTTCATTTCATCTGATCTCCAATCTGAAGCAGATACAAAGGTACAGAGAATGAAAATCAAGATGCAAGAGAAAGTTTTCTTTGAGAAGAGCTGGGCTTCCAATGACAGGAATGAGGGGATCAAAACAAAGGCTACATCAGCAGATGGGAGAAGTTGTTACAGGTAGTTCTTGATTTATGACTACAGTTAAGCCACAAATTTCTGTTGCTAAGCATGGCATTTATTGAGTTTTGCCCATTTTATGACCTTGCCACATGCGTTAAATGAATCACTGCAGTTGTTAAGTTAATAACACGGTTATTAAGTGAATCTGATGTCCCCATTGACTTTATTTATCAGAAGGTTGCAAAAATGATTTTGGGACACTGTAACTATCATAAATATGAGTCAATTGCCAAGCATCTGAATTTTGATCAAGTGACTATCAGGATGTTGCAACGCCCATAAGCGTGAAAAACAGTCACAATTCACTTTTTTCAGTGCCATTGTAACTTTGGAAGGTCACTGAATGAAGTTGAGAACTACCTGTGTAGACTTTCTTTTTTAATGATTCTTAGCTTTTCATGAAACCAAACTGGGAAAAAGACATTGAAGTTTCAAAGATAACATCATTAATAAAGGAAGATTATCTATTGTCAAGATTCTGTCTTCTAATTCCTAATTCTTGATTTTAAAACCAGTTAAAATCCATGTGAATCTTTCTTCCTAAATCATACTGTTCAGTTAAAGGAGTTGACAAATAAAGCAATGGTTTTCCATTCCCACCTTCTGGGAGGTCATCCATCATCAGGCCTGTTTAGCTTCAGATAATGTTGGGAAGATGCTGCCACCTGCTGGGTTGAAGTGAAAGCACAAGATATTAAGGGGATAAGTACTGGCACTTCCTCTCATCAATGGAAGGCAGAATTTAAAAAAAAATTATTAATAGTGCTTTAGCAATAAAATATAGACCCAATTCTTTATTGAAGGAAGAGTATTTTTTTATTAGATAAGGTGAATACTTCATACTATGGCTACATCAAACACATTTGATGATAAAGGTATAAAATCATCCAAATATCCCTGGTTCTAAAAAAAAAAAGTCATTAGAAGAAGACTTAATTGTCAATAGCATTTTTATAAGATAAGCTAATGCTGTAGTCAGAAAATTATATTTTGTTCATGACCACTAAATTAATTAAAGGTAATTTTATATTGATGAAGCTATTGTTGAAAATCGGAAACAAAAATCATCTCACTAAATTTATATAGTTAATAACACATTATCAATTTTTAAAGCTTTCTAATTTTTTAATACACTGTTTATATTAATGTAATATATATTCAGCGTATAAGAATTTCAAATGTCTTTTTTTTATTAAAAAGTTTTACAAAATTTT
>JANHFM010004196.1:86779-101701 GCA_032468115.1 Grayia smithii
TGCGGCCTCCCGAGCTGCTGGCAATGAAAGGTCCTACTTGGTCGCTGAAGGTCATGATCTGCCTGAACCGTTTGCTCAGACTAAGCCTGCTCTGAAGGCTCACAAAATTATTCTTTCTGTCTTAGTGGAGGGGCGGCCTTGCCAGATGGAAGTTGATTCTGGGGTGTCTAGGTCCCTCATCGCCTGGCACTCCTTGAGGGAGGTGGTCCCCACAGTCACACTGAGTCAGTTGAAGCCCTGTTCGGTCCAATTACGGGATTACCAGGGTAACGGCATTGCCGTACTTGGCACATTTAGCCCCCAGGTGGAATTCAAGAGATTTAAGGGGAACCTGCCTCTGGTGGTGGTAAAAGACAAACTTCCTACCCTTTTGGGCTTGGACTGGTTCCACGAATTGGGGTTATCCATCAAGGGCATCCACTCCATGGTAGACTCCCCTAGGGGTTGGGGAAGCCTCTTGAGGGAGTTCCAGGACGTTTTTTCTGACGGCCTGGGTATGTATACGGGTTCCCCTATTGCCCTGCCCATAGACCCTCAGCATCCCCTGATCCGCCTCAAGGCCCGGCGGGTGCCATTGGCCCTCCGGCCGCTGGTAGATAAGGAGTTGGATAAACTCATAGCTCAGGGTATTTTGGAGGCCATTGATCACGCCCCTTGGGAGACGCCGATCGTCATCCCCCTAAAAAGCGATGGGTCTGTGCGCATCTGCGCAGACTACAAAGCGACGATTAATAAGGCCCTCCAGGCAAACCCCTACCCCGTCCCAGTAGTGCAGCAGCTGCTCCACTCCCTGGGCCATGGATCAGTATTCGCTAAGCTGGATATGGCCCAGGCATACCAACAGTTGCCAGTCACGGATGAGTCTGCATTAGCGCAGACTATCGTGACCCATAGAGGGGCCTTCAAGTGCCACCGGCTGCAATTTGGGGTAAATGTGGCCCCTGGGTTGTTCCAGGGGCTGATGGAAAGAATGTTGCAGGGTATTGACGGCGTCATGCCGTATTTTGACAATATATTCATCTCTGCCCGGGATGACGAGGAACTTAGGCAGTGGTTGCGGTCAGTTCTGACCCGCCTCCGGCAGTGGGGGCTTAAATTAAAAGCTAGCAAGTGCCACATCGGGATCAGTTCCGTAGAGTTCCTGGGATATAGGGTTGATGCGAAGGGCATTCATCCCACGCCGTCCAAGGTGGCAGCCAACCAGAACACCCCAACCCCCAAAGGCAAGGCGGAGCTCCAAGCCTTTTTGGGGCTTTTAAACTTTTACGCGATGTTCTTGCTTCACAAGGCTACAGTCGCTGAACCCTTGCACAGGCTCCTCGACAAGAAATCACCGTGGGTATAGGGTTCCCGTGAAGAGGCGTCCTTCGCAGCGGTCAAACGATTGTTGTAGGACGCCGTCCTTATTCAGTACCGGGACACGTGGCCTCTTGTAGTGGTAGCTGATGCTTCCCCGTTCGGCGTCGGTGCCATTCTGGCCCACCGGTTGCCGAATGGGATGGAGGCTCCCTTAGCTTTTTACTCAAAGACGATGTCTACCACAGAACGCAATTACAGCCAGACTGACAGGGAGGCGTTAGCTGTCGTGGCTGCCATTAAGCGGTTCCACGACTACCTGTATGGCCGGCATTTTGTTATGGTCACAGACACAAGCCCCTATTAGATCTGCTGGCTGGGGACAGGGCTACCCCTCAAATTTTGTCCCCGCGAATGTCGCGGTGGTTGGAATTCCTGGCTGCTTATGATTACTCCTTGGAGTACTGCCCCGGTTCCCTCTTGTCTAACGCTGATGCTCTAAGTTGTTGTCCTTTGCTGGAGGTCCTGGAGGACCCCGCTCCGGGCCCCAACGTACTTACGATCAAGTCCATTGTGACCCCAGTCACCTCGGCTCGCATTGAGGCCGCCACCCGCTCTGACCCTGTCCTATCTTAAGGTATTGGACTGGGTCTTGCGTGGGTGGCCTGCTGGCCCAGTTCCCGACGAATTCCAGCCGTACTGGGTGCGCAGACATGAGTTGTCTGCGTTGAAGGGCTGTGTTCTGTGGGGGAATTGCGTTGTCGTTCCCCCCGGCCTGCCTGTTGGGCACCTTGCATGCTGGCCACCCTGGGATGTGCCGCATGAAGGCTTTAGGCTGTGGCTACTTGTGGTGGCCCTCCTTTGATAAAGAAGTGGAGGATTGGGTCCGGCAGTGTTCTCCCTGTCAGCTATCCCGCCCCGTGGACCATAGGGTGCCAATCCGGGAGTGGGAGGTCCCCCGGTCTCCATAGTCCTGGGTACATATTGATTTAGCAGGGCCATTCCAGGGCCAGAACTTTTTGATAGTGGTAGACGCTTTTTCAAAATGGACCGAGGTAATCTTGATGTCCTCTACCACGTCCTTGTCAATTATTCGGGAGCTACGCCATTTATTTGCCACCCACGGGGTTCCCAACATTGTTGTATCAGATAATGGACCTCAGTTTACGGCCGCCAACTTCCAGGTTTTCCTCGCCGAGTTGGGAATTCGCCAGGCACTGATCACACCATTTAGGCCGGCCGCCAATGGGTTGGCCGAACGCGCGGTCCGATCCGCTAAAGAGGCTCTCGCGCGTTTGGGGCCAGGGGACTGGCATGAAAAAGTCTCCCGTTACTTGCTAACCCAGCACATCACCCCTTGCCAGACCACACTTTGCTCCCCTGCTGAGCTCCTGATGGGCCGGCGTCTCCATTCTGTCCTGGACCGCATACAACCCGACCATACAGTTGTGCTGCCCCTGGGGGAACCGCGCCCGTCCCGAGTCTTGAATATGGGGGATAGTGTGTTTGCCCCGAATTATGGGTCCTCCCCCAAATGGGTGCCGGGGTCCATCACCTCAATCTCTGGCCCCTACTCATATGTCATGCTCTTGCAGGATGGGAGGACATGGCCCGACACATTGAGCAGTTAAGGAGATGGGTGACTCCAGGAGACGAGGTGGAGACTGACATGTCGCCCCAACATACACCCAATTTCAGTTGTGTTGGGATCAAAGTTGGGCATGGCATGTCCCTGTTGGGTGCCACCAGCTCATCTTATCCAGTGTTAACAAGACATTCCGTTATGCACCCCCGATCGGGGTCCACCAACAGCCCGGACCAAGCAGCGAGATCGGCTGTGAGCCAAACACAGAACAACCCCAGTTGGAGGTAGGAGCCCCAAGGAACTCTCCTCCCATCATGAGATTTCCCATTCCTTCCACCGTTATACAACAGGACTCCACATCTGTTGCTGAGTCAGCCCGGGCCTCCCTTACATCCGAGACAACAACAGGGCTACGACGCTCATCTCGGATCCACCGATGGCCAGTTTATCTGAAGGACTACACCTGTGCGGTCCAAGGACGGAGGGGTGTTGAATCCCTAGCCGCCGGGTCCCCAGTCCTTACCGTTGATCCTGAGGCGCCAATCAAGAGAGGCACGGCTGCAATTCCGGCGGGAGTTTCAGCCCCCGCTATTGGTTGTTCGTTCGGGGACAGCTTGTATAAATAGCCGGCTCCGTTGCGTTCCCGTCGTGCGTGTTTGAGTTATTAAGACAATAAACGACTCCTTGTTACGATGCAGTGACTCCGTTCTTGTTTAGGCTAATATCGAACACAAACCATTTTGAATACATTTTGTTATGGGTTTGCAAAGGAAAAATAATGCTATAAAAAGAAAAAAAAGTGTTATGACTTTATTTAGAACTGGAACCTAACATTTGAATGCTAAAAAAATAACTTTGTCTTAAGAAGACATTATTTAATTCTTCTTTTGTCTTTAGAATAATTACATTCAACACATCTGGTGATGCATATGATAAGGAGTAGGGCTGTGAAGTTCTTTAAATTGGAGGAAGGAAAAAATGTGCTTTGGAGCATGCCAGGATACAAATGGGACATCTCTGCGTGTATATCCTTAAATGAGCTGCACCTTTTCCAGGATTTGCATTGCTAATCTCTACAGCTGATAGATAAGATCCCAGGACAAAACAGTTACAAACAAGGCCTATGTGATAACTTCTGGCCTTCAAATTCAAACCACTGAGCATTCCTAGTTAGGGTTCAGAATAACCAGAGACATGTTTTTTTTAATACTACATGCCTTATATTATAGACTTGCTGTACAACCTATGGTTTAGGCTCAGTTTATATACTTCAGTAAAGAGCTGTTTTGCAATACTATGACCTGAGATATATGGTTTACCCTAAAGATGTGTGGAGACTACATGATTCAGTTAAGGGACAGAATCTCGTATAGACTGCTCTGAAGCTGGTTCAGTCCTATCTGAAATAGGAATGAATGGACTACAGTTCTTTTCAGGCACAGCCAGTAAGGCCATAGCTGGGAGGAATAACTGAGTGGGCAAATCTGCTCAGGATTTTGCTGATAGTAAGCATTCTAAATAGAGCACAAGCTGTTTCTATTTCTGCTCTTAGGAGTTCTAAATTTGGATTGTATTGTGCTTGACTGAATGATCAGCTTGACAAATGAGAGAGCGGAAATAATGTGCAGTAGGAGCGGGCAACTTAAAGAATGTGCATAGCTCCCCATTTCATTTTAGGGTCACATAAGATGCAAATTACTTATAGCAAGATATTCACTTTGAAGGATATAAATATATATACCCAAATATATATACACTGAAGTTACACAAAATCTGCCCAGCCTACTTTTAATAACTACATATTTAAATTCTGCTTAATCATCTGAGATATATCTAGATAGCCCTAAACTCAGGATAAATTATTACCTCCAGAAACCAACAAATGCACTGAGAAAACACTGCTATTTATAACACGTTAGCTCCCAAAAGCATCCATTCTGACTCAGATTGATTTATCTGAGATAGACATATAAATCTTTATATATTCCTAGAACATATTTTATGTACTCCTAAACGTGTTTTCAAAAATTAATGCATTATTTTGTCGCCAGTAGTCAGCTTTAATGGCTAGAGAAGGAAGATTCAATTTCTCAGTTGTAAATGTATCATCTTCCTTGGATCAATGACTGGCATA
Source organism: Grayia smithii (assembly GCA_032468115.1). Taxonomy (NCBI): domain Eukaryota; kingdom Metazoa; phylum Chordata; class Lepidosauria; order Squamata; family Grayiidae; genus Grayia; species Grayia smithii. The sequence continues at coordinate 91,795 of JANHFM010004196.1, forward strand.
TTTTGTCAATTTAGACTCTCCTACAATCAATTTACTTGGCACCCTGTATAAATTGGAAGATGTTAGGATACAATTGTATAAATATGGAATTCCTGATTCTACTGTTAACTTATTAGGGGGGTGCTATGGAAGGTGCAATAATGAACAAAGTTCAATCCACATCAACATATTAAATGTTATGGAGGAACCTAAATTTGAAAATAGCAGGACAATATCACTCTCTGGGCAAAAGTGAATTCCTGTACATATGTAAAGAATTGCCCTAGGAATAGAAATTATCAGAAACTGCAAATTGACAATAACATCTGTTGAAACATTTTTATCTACTAGATACAAGTCTGCAAACTTCCTGGCCTTTCTATGCTGAAGAAGTCGAGGAACGGAGAAGAGAATTGGTTTAAGAGTAATGTATACTACCTGGAGGAGAAATGGGCAACTTCAATAAATAATAACAATAGATTGGCATTTATATGCCTTCCTTCTGGGACAAAGGTATTCCCTTCTATTGTCTTAATAAACTGACTTTCAACATAATACACTTTTTGCCTGATGATCAGTCTTAGAGTTACTAAAGCCCCTTAGCCCATTGCAAAATTCCTGGCTGATTCCTGCATTGCCAATTACACATGTACATGCACAAACTTCAGTTGAGCCTATGGAGAATAATTCTAGTCTCCTAAAATCAGATTATCAGGTCTGATGTAATCACATCTTTTCTTTCTCTAAATAAAATTACCGTATACCTTGTAATTTACTAGCAATATACCATGGCTTGAAGGAAGAAATTACAGAAACAGGTAGAAAATGTTGTTTAATTATGCTAAATACTGTATTTATGGAAGTTAAAGAAAAAATTGTTTAGGCTAAATTGCACAACTTTCCTGCCAAATAAATCAAATCCAGAGGAAAAAAAATACAAAATTGTGTCCTAGTTATTTTGCCTTTTCAACAGTCCTCAACCCTCTCCCAAATGTTATAAGCAAACTGCAACATCTCATTGCTACTCACGCCTGGCTTATAATTACCCAGAAGAAACTCAATATATCTTTATTTCTGAACAGATATGCAAAGCAGATCTTAATAATCGCATCACCAATGGACTCCACAATACCTGCTTGGATCTATCTTTGGGACATTATTTCCTTTTCTTCCTATCTACTTTTAAATTCTTTTTTCAAGCCATTTCAGCTTATTTGCTTTGCCAAGTGCACTGTATTTCAAAGTTGTGATATTATCAATTTTATTTGTAGGTTCTGTGGTGAGAGGATGCATGCTATTTATCTAAGCAGGAAGAATCATACTGAGAAGTTTTATGGGCAGGATTAAACTAATAAAGAGTTTATGGCATGGAATAAGTTGTTCATCTAGTAGTAAAAAGAATTATGTAGACAACAGGGAAACGCTAAGAGGGGAAAGAAGAGAAAATATAACTCCTTATTCTTCCCCTATGGGCAGGAAAGAATGAATTTCTTTTCCTTTTATCTAAAAACTAATAATCACCTTCACACAGCGAAAAAATAATTATGATACAGATCTATTTACTGTCATTTGCAGAGAGTAAATTTGCTATGCCAAGGAATTGGAGCATCAAAACCAGGCACATCTGTACTTTGTGTATCAGAAAAGCCAAAATTGTGGGTATGATAGGGTCACAGAATGCTGTTAGTTTACTACTGAAGTGGTTCCTATCAATCTACTTGCATTTCCTGCTTTCAAACTGCTATGTGGGCAGGAGCAGGGCAAGTAATGGGAGCTCACCCTGTTTTGCAGCACTTGGGTCTTGAACCCAGGCTGCCAGCATTCCAAATGTCAAGCTCAGCATCTTTAACCACTGAACCATCACACCTCTCTCATAAATAAATAAAAAGTGGTAATATATGAACTTTTATAATATTCTATGAAGTCTGAGTCTTTAGATGAAAGTCTGATTAACTATGAAATGCTGTTCAACATTGTAGCACCTATATGGTTTTGGAAGATTATGCTCATTTTTATTTTTATTTATTAATCAAATTTGTACAGATGCCCATCTCAGCAAAAGCAACTTCGTGCGTGTCACAATAACCAAGTACCAAAACATAAATATAAAAAACAAGATATGTGGAAATCTAGAAATCTATATTAAAAATAAATAAATAGTATAAAAAACAAATACACAAACCCATAGAGTCCTTTAAGCAAACCTTCAGTTTCCTGGGAGCCTTAGGTCTGACAACATAACCACATCTTGAGGGCCTTCCAAAATGACATAAGGAATGGAGGTAATCTATTTTGGAGTGAAATAATGTTTCCTTACTTATGTGCTACAGCAGAGAAGGCCTGTCTCCTGGGAACCACCAAATGTAGATCCCTCGCTGACAGTATCTGCAGCATCCCTTCTCTATCAGATCTAATGAGTCGAACTGAAATAACCAGGGAGAGGCATTCCTTCAGAAGTCTGGTTCCATGCCTTGAAGAACTTTAAAAGTTATAACCAGCATTTGAATTGGACCCAGAAGCAAACTGGATACTAATGTAGCTTGCAGAACATAACATGCAATGTTCTAGAAGCATATACAAATGCCACTCTACTGCATTCTGTACCAGCTGAAGCTTCTGGACACTCTTCAAGGACAGCTCCACATATAGCACATTGCAGTAGTTTTACTATAAGTTTACACTTTTTATATATAAGCTACATATTAGATCAACATTTTCACTGAGCATTCCGTTGTCCCCCCCCCCACACACACACACAAACACACTTCTTGGTCATTCACCAGGCCCAAAGATTTCCATCTTTGTACAGATGCAGTTAAAATATATTTCCATGCACAACTCTAGAGGTCCTTTGCTCCTGTCCTGTTGCCAATTCAACTATACCAAATTATCCTCTGTCTACTCTTGGCTCAGAATCTCCATGTTGAGAGCTAAGGGTAGCATCCCAGTATCAAAGTTCAAGTCTGTGGTGGAATGTGGAAAAGATCTTGAAAAACAAGGCAAAGAGACATTGCCAAGGAATGGTCAGATAAGAGACAGCATAGTCTGCAGTTGGGTGGTGGGCTGAGCAAGAATTTCTAGTTTCTTCGATGCTAAAAAAGATGGATGGGAGGAAGAATTCTACTTTCAAAGTTATTGATGTCATTGATTGATGTCAGCTACACAGAATCATCCAGAGAGGAATTATATTCGGATAAGCTAATTATATTTTATTGCAAGGCTACCTTGATAGTTTCGCAAGTCTGAAAGTACAATTCTCTTTTCCTACCATCTCCTTTAAAGAAACAAGGGAAGAGGTTTTTTGTTTTATCATTGTTAAATAAATTTATTGTTTTATCATAGAAAATAAAACACAAAACAGTAAAAGAAACAAATGAAACACAACACAACAAACAAAAAAACATACATTCAACCCTAACAACAACAACAAAGAAAAAATAGTGTACAAAAAGGGAGGGAAAAGTGGTCAATTAAATGTAACATTTAACACCTAGGACCCACCCTGGCTGGCTGCTGAAAGAAAAGAAAAAGCAATAAATTTCTCCCATTTTACACATCACACACACACAAACACACACACACAAACACACACATATGAAGAAAGAAGAAAAAAAACAGTCAACAGGTTAAACATTAATGTTCAAAATCCTCTGTTAACCATTTGTTATATTTAGCATGTAGAAAGTCCACAAATGGTTTCCAAACTTTTATAAAGTACCTAGTACATTATCTCTAATCAAAGCAGTTAATTTTGCCATTGCTGCTAATTCAGTCAATTTCAAAAACTATTCTTTGAGTATCATTGGTACTTGACCCCAGATAGACTAGAAAAAAATGTATAAAGAGATTTCTAATAAGTGTTGAAAAGGTAATCAAAATCCAGGTGGTGGTCTTGCAAATATGTGAAAATATACTGGATAAACATAACAATAACAATGCAAAAAATTATTTAAGATAGAAATATTAATGAAACCTGGAGCTTTCTTTTAGGACAAGTCAATTGAAAAACAATTTAAGTGCTATTCCTTCACATGGCAACGGCTGGGAGCAGTGGTGAAATCCAAATTTTTTTACTACCGGTTCTGTGGGTGTGGCTTGATAGGCATGGTGTGGCTTGGTGGGTGTGGCAGGGGAAGGATACTGCAATATCTTCATTCCCACCCCACTCCAGGGGAAGGATATTGCAAAATCTCCATTCCCACCCCACTCTGGGGCCAGCCAGAGGTGGTAATTGCTGGTTCTCCGAACTGCTCAAAATTTCCACTACCGGTTCTCCAGAACTTGTCAGAACGTGCTGGATTTCACCCCTGGCTGGGAGGATTATACTTGCCAAACATTGAAAATAAAAAGAGATGCTGACTGTTGAGGGAAGGAGGTTTTTTAAGCCTCTTAGTCCACCCACTGTCCAGCAGAGGGTTGTGCTGTCTCTTATCTGACCATTTCCATGGCAGCATTTCTTTACCCAACTTTCAATATATTTCCCATGTTCAATTACAAATACCAAACTACCCAGTACTGAACACTCTAGCAAAATCATAAAACCAATTAAATATTGCCAAATATTGAATCACGGTAATTTTATCTTGGAGACAAACAGCCATTTTGCTTCTTTCAACAGCCTTGACTTGGCATCTACTCTGTCCTGCCGTGAGTTAACTGAGACCTGAAAAACAGCTTGACACTTTACAGCTGCCCTTTGTTGCTTGTAGATTTATTTGATGCTAAATTTGGAACGCAGCTATTTCACTCCAGACAGCATTATTGAGCTGGATAAAACTAAGAGAGATAATAGATTAGCATATCGTGCTTTCAAGTAAAGTAATGTGCCAAATCAGCCAAATCAGCTGGATTCATGCTCATCCAGACAGAACTAATTTTTCATTTAATCAGTTGAAAAATATGCCAAAGGAACATTTAATAGCCCCAAGTATTGCTCTTTTTTGAGAAAATTGTATAACCTTGCAACTATATCAGCTTACCGTAACTCTCAAGGACATGCACAAGCTCATCTAGATCCATATTAAGGCCTTTGCAACATTCAGTGATCTTAGTTCCTTATGTGCTTGCTATAGGATTTTAAATTCAACTAACAGAATTGCAGTTGCTGATTAGTGAGATAAGTTTGTGTGGTGTTACTCATCAATCAGTCCTGGATTCTGAGAAGTGCATGCTCAGAGCAAGATATTGCAAGTGTGATTGCTGCTACCAACAGTATCCAAGGAAGCACAATGGGTCTCTCTTCAATGGTCTTCTTACTATTTATAATTTGGAGCTAGGCCAGTTAGGACTGGACATATTAGATGCTTTGAGTATTTGGGTCCTTTGGGTCCTCCAGTTAATTGGATAGATATTACTGTGTCATCTTTGTAGCCATGGAAAGAGCCAGCACAGCTCTCTGTAGTGCCTGCCTAGGCCTTGTTCTAAACTGGGGACAGGCAAACTTGTTTTTTAGGTTAGAGATGTGCATTTGAGTAGGCTGCTAGTGGCTACATTCCAAAATATAAGCAAGTGCAGGACAGAAAGAAAAAAATGGGAATGGAAAGCAAAATAACATGTGATTTAAATTACAATTAATAGTTGCAGTATGATTTTGTTTCAGTTTCTATTTCTTTTAGGCTGAAAATTATAATTTAGTTGCATATTCTGGAAGAATTATGGGGCAATAGCAAGCAACATTATTGGTGACTCACATGACTCTTGCTCAATCAGTTGTGCATCTTGGCTCTAAGAAGCCCTTCTTCAGAATAAGATAGTATGGCATAACCAATAACAATTTGCAAACTCTTATAAGATAGTTTCAGTGAGAGGTAAACTTCCATTATGTGCTTTGCAAATCCACTTTCCAGGGTTTATAAGACTTCACTAGAAGATGGGGAGCATAGCATGAAATTATTTCCCCAGAGTATCAAACAAAGGCAAGGAGAGACAGACTTGCATGCATGCTATTTCTGATATAGTTGCATTAGAGGAAAATATATATTAGCCATATATATTAGCTAATGGTGACAGATCACTGGATTTTTTCAGGTTCTTAAAATATGCTAGCTCTAATTGCCTTTGTGAAGGCAATCAGAGAAGAGTAATTAAATACAAATGCAACTTGCAATTTGTTAAATACAAATGCAAGCTCTGTTAAAGATTACTAGGCATTGTGGATAATAGTGTAAAGTTATTTTCCAATATCCAGAAGGTGCCAGATTGGGGAAGATTTTTCTCCTTTTTTGTTCCTCGCGTTTTGCTAGCAGGATTGCCCATTTGATCCAATCTTTGTGTGTTACTTTAGATGGTTATCATTATATGCATAATGTTGCATTTATGAACCAACTCTGAAAGTTTTGATTGTTGCAGACACACACACACACAAACCTCCAGTCGTACAGTTCTCAAATTATTCACTACAACCAAATTCACAATAGCTTGTTGAAGTTCAAAAGAAATGGAAAATAATTCCTTTCCCACCAACTTTCTGAAGCCCCAATCATCACTTTTATAGGGCATTTGCTATTTATGAGAACTAATTTCAGGGTCTGCTGATGGAAATGATTGTTGTTCTTATTTTAAATAATGAACCCTTGGCTGACTGCAGAACAGTGTCCTTTTATGTTAGCAAGGAATGTCTAGTAAGATCTTTCCCAATCTCAGATCCTCCAGGTTTTGAACTTCAGCAGGGCCATGCAAACTGAATAGCACATGAGAGGGAACATAATACTCTTCCAACCACCATGTGGGTATGTACAACTTATATTTGATGTTGATAAAAAGTACAAATTAATTTGTTTTAGATATGGGTGTGCTGCTTTAGCATCCCATAATATTAGAATGGTGTAAATTAAAAGGCATTAGGAAATATTTTTAAAAATGTATCTTAGTAAATTATTCAGTTAAAAATAGAAGTGGGAATAACAAGTAGCAATGCTCATAGAATCTACCATTTTTATTTTAAGAAGTTCAAGTCTAATTTTTTTTACCAAGTCAGAAATAGTTCATTCTGAACAATCCATGCAAGGCTGTTGTTTAACAGCCTTAAGGCAATAGCAGCCATATTAATGAACCCCCTTTTTATGAGGAACATTGACTAGCATTAAAGAGCCTTTCCCACAATATTGTCTCAAGATAAACCCCATGAAAAGAAAATATTATTTGTCTTACTCTGAATCTTACGCCTCATGAATGCCAATTCAATTCTAATATCTGTTTTCTTTTTTAAAAAATAGCTAAAGCACTACATTTTTTAGGGATGGGCAACAGTGAAGCATTAAAACAACCCAATAATTTCCTCTGCTGTGCAACTACTTATTTTTCTCTCTGTAAATTTTTTTCCTATTGATACAGAGGTGTGCATGGCTCCATATAAGTTTGAATATTTTTATTTCTTTAGATATCCTAGACTCAATAAGATCTGATGGTTAATACTTGATAACCACTGGGATCACCATCAGTGAATTACAAAAGATAGTTTTGCAACACTTTACCTTCTGTGATGATACCAACATCAAACAACATCTTCCTATCCCAGGTGTTTGGGAAGGACTGAATAGATCAGTGTTTCTCAACCTTGGCCACTGGAAGACTTCTGGGAGTTGAAGTCCACTCATCTTCCAGTGGCCAAGGTTGAGAAACACTGCAATAGATTGATAAAAATGCCAAATGCAGCCTGAACATCTGGCTGACTGTGCAATGAACCATAATAATAATAATTGTCTTGTGCAAAAAGTTTGCACAAACTGACTATGACATGACATGACACAGTGGACAAAACAATTCACTGAAACATCTGTAAAAACTATCAAATGAAGGTAATGAACAATTTGTGGGAACATATAGCTGAAAAAGTAATTAAAAATGAAGATAAAGTTAAAATATTATGGGATTTTCAAATGCAAACTAATTTAGCTTTAAGCTCATAACCCACCATCTTTTACTGTGGTTGAAAAGAAAAAAGTATGGATAATTGATGTGGCAATACCAGAAAGACAGAAAGAAGATAATAAAGAATCAAGATCTGAAAATAAAAGCTGAAAAATTATGGCATAAAGCAGCCATGGAATCCAGTCGTGGTGATCCTACTGGTTATCAAGCTTCTATACAAAAAATCTTGGACATCACTTAGAAAATTTATGCACTGATAACTTTCCACTTATCAATTACAAAAGGCCATGTTGTTTGGATCTGCACATATGCTATGCTGATGCATAATAATATCCTAAGCTCTTGGGAAGAACTCAATGCTTATCAAGACCAATATCTATGTTTTCACATTGTTATGAAAAGCTTCCCATTGTAGAGCTTCCCATTCTTTCACATTTTGAACGATTTACAATAAAACAACCAAAAAATTCCTGCAGTGCGCAGGATGACTCACAGAAAGGAGACTGATCTTTCACAACACCTAAAAGTTGCCACAGTAGATATTTCACAAATATCAAGGAGCCAAGCAATCCTGTGTACAAATGTCTCCACAGAGAAGAAGCATCCACAAGCAGCCTCAGGTAAACAGATTTTCAATTAGTTTCCACAAGAGAAAAATGCTGGAGATCACAATAAGTTTACCTCTTTGCACAGTTGAAGAGAAGTCAGGGATGTTCTGAAAGTCAGAAAAAACATTTCATGTTGCAATATGGCTATGCATCCATAGAAAATAATGAGTTGAAACGATTTCTGTTATATTGCCCCAAGGAAACTGATTATTCACTGCATTGTCTGCCAAAACCACCCTGACTGTTCTCTAAAGGCTTATATCTGTTAGCTGCAGGCATTACATGGATTCCCTCCCATTTCTGAAGGCATAACAAGAGAACTTGCACATGTTTTCTTAAATGGGGTAAAACAAGCAAATAGGTACACAACCTTTGCTGAACAGAAGAAAAATGTGAAAGTGTAAAGGACATTGTTAACCAGCAGTCATCAGCAATTAACCTGTAGAAACCTACACTTAACTTGAAAGCACAATCCACAGAAGGTATTAAATAATGTCTCCCTCACGACCTCTTTTTTCATGAGAAAAATCTGAAATCTATGTTGGTTTGATCTCTATGTGTATGTGTGCTACATATTGTGGTTACATAAGTACAAAGTAGTACTTCTTAATTCAAATATATTTTCTATGGTGGCATGAAAACAAGATCTGGAGGAGATCTTTTCTAAAGAAAAAGTATATTTTCAGTGATGATAACACTGAATGATTGTTTAAGTAATTATTTAAAAGGCAATCTTGGTTCAGAAGAAGAATATTTGGTAGCTGCAATGACTTTTGTCATAGCTCTTGGTTTTGATTGTGATGCTGTGAAAAAATATTATTTTTAGAATGTTTTCATAGAGAAGAAAAAAAGCAATTCCTTAATGGTGTTTTTTCATAACCTCAGCCTTAATTTCTATGGAACTGAAGAAGCTTCTTGGATGAGAAGCAAATTATCATCCCAGTGCTGAAGAAACTCTCCATCAAGGAACTGAATGACTTCAGACAGGTTGCTCTAAAATCTGTAGTTATGAAAACCTTTGAAAGGCTAATGCTGGTCCATCTGAAAACCATCACGGATCTGCTGTTAGACCTTTTATCCTTTATTTTCCTACCAAGCAAATAGATTGACAGATAATGCTGTTAATATGACTCTGTCCTATATCCTACAACATCTTTAATCTCCAAAAACCTATGCAAGGGTCCTCTTTGTAGACTTTAGCTCATCATTCCAGACTTACTTCTAGCTAAGAGCTGAGATGGCGCAGTGGTCAAACTGCAGTACTTCAGGCTACTTGAGCTGACTGCTAGTTGCAGTTCAGCAGTTCAATTCTCACCAGGCTCAAAGTTAACTCAGCCTTCCATCCTTCTGAGGTGGGTAAAATGAGGGCCCAGGTTGTTGGGGGCAATATGCTGACTCTGTAAACCGCTTAGAGAGGGCTGTAAAAGCACTATGAAGTGGTATATAAGTCT
>JANHFM010004196.1:121434-141763 GCA_032468115.1 Grayia smithii
CCAACTTTTCCAGTTAAAATAAAGAGTTTGCCAGCCATGCATCTTGCAAGGTCAGTACCCGGCGTATAAGACGACCCGCCACTTATCTGAAGATTTTAATGGGTTAAAAAGTCGTCTTATACGCCGGAATTTACGGTAACATAAATTTACTCTCTATAACTAATCTCAACTTTCTGTGCATCCCAACTCTCTTATACCATTATTAGAAAAAATTCACTCATATGCTATTTGCAACATTTTAGTCCCATATTTGTTTTGAGTGTACTCAATCCACCTTCTCCAGTCCAAATATTTTTCTTGTGTACAGTCCTTCAGATAAGCTGAAATTTTTGCCATCTCTGCTGTTTATTACTTTAAGTGTCCATTCTTCGATAGTTGGCAATTCTTCTTACTTCCAATTCTGCGCCACCAAAAGTCTTGCTGCAGTTATTAAGTTCAGCATCAATTTAGTCTCTATAGCTGTAAATCCAGTAATAATACCTGAGCTCTTCTTTTTCAATGAATGAACTAAAATATAAATTTAACTTGCTGCCTATTGGAAGTTCCTTTATTTGGATTCATGCACTGAGAAACGTAGTGGCCACATGATTCCCTCAAAGTCTATGATTCTAAAATTATATTTAGAAGAGATCTTAGATTTCCATTCTAACATTGATTCTCATATAAAGATTCAGTATTTTTTTTCAAACTCACAATTATATGGATACCTGGACACATGGTTGCAACACCCTTTAATGATTAGCGTATTTAGTCTGCAATCTCCATCTTAAATGACTATGGAGATTCTCAGTCTTAAATCTCCATCTTTAAACTATAAATTTCATGATTAAAACAATTGTTCCATTTATATATTTTTTGTTTAAATTATTTGGTGCCATGCCATTTTTTCTCCATCAGTAATCATTCTGATGAATGAAAAAAATATCCTAGCTTTCTGAAATAACAGCACATGGAACTGGGATTTAAGTACATATGAATAAGAATGGATAGAAGGGGTGATTTAAGGTCACTCTGCTGAAATTGCTTCCATATAGACAAAAAGACTCCTTTAAGTCTACTAGGAAGAATGATAGGAATGAAAATTGGGAGACCAGGGAAATGACACAGAGACTATTGTAGGGAGAACATGGCACAGCCTTGAAGATAACTTGGAAGTTATAAATGGCAAAGAATGTAGCTGCATGCTGGTTTAGCAGACTAACAACTGTATTATGGGACTACATGCTGGTTTAATAGACTGTATTGTGGGATATACTGGGACTAGTTGCTGCTTTAGGAGACTTACAACTATATAATTGGATTACACTGATTGCCATTAAGGCTTGGGGCCTAATTCAAGGAGCTAATAGTTACATAAAATTATGAATGCTTATTATTTATGGGGCAATCTTTACATGTAGAATCTTCCCAGCCAAGAAAATTGCAGGAACATATTCAGGAAATTACCTGAATACTGACTTAAAGGCTCAATATATACTTAAAGGTTCAATATATACACTCAATACATTTCAGCAATCTTTGTATCTGTAAGTATGCATGCCTGTGTGTCACTGTGTTCATCCACTATCCAGGAGTTGTTGGATGGAGCAGAGCAACTCCTTTTTCATAGGAGTCTCCTCACTTTGTAACACCTCTTCTCCTCAAAACTAGAATTTCAACTTTAGAGAGTGAAACTCTTCTGCAGTATTTGATGAGTCAAATTGCATACACTGCAGGTGAAATTTTAATTATGATTTCATCATCATCATCAATCATCATCATCTGTCTAGATTCTTTCAAGTAGGTAACATATAGTTTACTGTATCAAAGATCAGGTGAATGCATTGTCAGAAAAGCTTTATCCAATGGTTATGCCTCTAAATTGTACTGATGGGAAAATTCATGGGGAAGAAGGTCAGGCAGATTTTCATGCTCTTAAACTCTATGTCATGGAATAGAAGAAGTAATAATTCATAGTGTAGCAATCAACTCCATGTAACAAATGAAATGAGGAATCTGTGCTATATTATTATTACAATTTTTGCATGTCCCATAGAGATGGCACAATATTAAAGTTTGAAGAAGTAAACGGATCCCTCTCCCATTTATATACTTTATATATTGTATAGCAATATGAGAGAGGGGGGAGGGAGAGAGGGAAAGGGAGAGACTGTGTGTGAATGAAGGTGAGCATTACTGCTAATCAATTACAGTCTTTCCCTGTGGTTAAATAATTGGCCAAAATATTTGATTATTGCAGGATATAAATGCAATTAATAATTAATTAATTAATTTCAGGATTAGTCTGACTTCAAAGAACAAAGAAGGTAAATTATTGGACCTACTGTTGATGAACCCTGAATTAAAATTCTTAGAAAAACTTGTTTAAAAATAATAAGCTGAAATTATGTCTGTTGAAAATTTCAAATTTGAAACTGTTTGAGATCACAGTGCTTAAGCTCAAAATAGTGGTTTTTGTTGAATTTTTTGAAAATCAATCTTGAAGTGCTTTAAAATTTAAGTGGCTTTATTTCAGAAGAAATAGGATTTTTAAACATAAAACAAGTATTTTTAAACTTGGAATATTTCAAGAACCTATATAAAATATTACATAAAATGTTGTGCATATCCTACTGGTTATAAATTCACCTGATAATTAATTGTGCATAAATTTCTTAAATTTGCCAAACAGATAAGAGCATTTGGAAGCAAAAGCAATGACAATAGTATTTTTATTTAGACATTTTTCAGTTATATAAATTATGTCTATGTAAATAGATATATACATACAGACTTTCAAACATAGGGAAAAAGAGAATTTGTCACAAAACATTTTTTTCAGGGCCAGATGAGAATAACAATTATCATATTTAGGAGACTATAACAGATCACACAATTGAGAGTATCCTTCAATAATTTATCAATAATCTAGAATTAATAATGTGTTCCACTATACCCATTTATTTCATTGCCCAAAGAATTTGTATTAATAAATTATAGTGTTGCTTAATGAATTGCTGTGAATGTGTTGACCTTGACTAACAACCATGTAAGTAGTTGAAATATGTAAAATTAAACAGATGATTATCAAAGAGACGCTGGGGTGAATGAAATTTGCCAACACAACAAATTATATTCTGTTGGCAAGCCAGGAATAAAAATGGATACTTTAAAATATATTCATGACCTGCCAAAGAAGTCCAAGCTTGGAGTGAAATCTATGCCATCTACTTAAATATTGGCATGTACCAATATTTAAGTAATATTCTCAAAAACCTGCTTTAATTTACCACATACTTTAGCATAAAAAAAAGTTTAAACAAAGTTTAAAGAGATTCCTCAGCCATGTTGAACAATTTCAGAAATCCCTCTACTCTGTGAATATTTTTTTTTCTGAGGAATGACTATTAATCAAATTTTGTTTGGAACTTTGCATCTCTTGACTTTTGATTATCGGTATACCTGCAGACACTCCCACCTTCTAGTGCTTTGTTGCATATTATCACAACCCAAGTTTGAATTGATAAGAGAAAATAGAGTGCATTACATTAGTGTTTTAATAACAATCACAGAATGGTTGCAAATTATTTTACAGAAATAAAAAACAAATTCTGGGTAATATACCTACTATACATGTTGTAGTATATAGTTAAGAGAGATCTTGCTTAGAAGCATGCAGTATTTGAACTTGAAAATAACACATTCTAATGTTATGCAATAACATAACATTAGAAATAATATAGAGAGGTTTGGCTAAATTGAATTTCGACAGACAGAAATTACAATATACATATCACCTAGTTGATCAGGGTATTCTGTTACTGTTTATGTACTTAAAATATAGCAAGGCTTCAATTATTGTCCTAGATCATAAAAATATCAAATATGCCTTTCTTCTCCTTGCAGTTTTTACTCTGTGGAGTATGTGGAATATTCTGTGCTAAAAAAAAGTCAGGACTTATTGTAAGTGTTTTACTAAACTTTTCGTAAGTATTCATAAGTGAAATTGTAAGCTGTGCATATATTGACTCTTTATGATATTTCTTCATTTTTGTCATCAGACTCAAAAAGTTAGATATAAGTTAGCTATATCTAAGTTAAGAAGATATATCTAAGTTAGAAAATTAGATATATCTTCATCTAATGAAATGGGCACAGTAATTAAAGCCCTTAGATAAAACAAAGTACTCAGTCTATACTGTTCTTGACATTGTTCCAATTTTGGATTGATAGCAAATATAGTACTGGGCTGAATCATTCGGAGATGAGATAAACTTATAAATTTCTTAGGGGCAAATACAGACTTATTGAGGCTCTAATTACAACAGAAATCGGATTTATTTTAAGTTAAAGTTAATTTATTTTAAATTATCTTAAGTTAAATGGGTCAGCTGATTGTATGTGATTACAGCTGGCTGTATGGCTGGTTTTTTTTTGTAATGGCCATTAAACAAATGTAGTAGTCATTAAATAAACATGGTGGTCATTAAATGAGCTGTTAAATGAGGCTGTTTTCCCCAATTGGAAAGCATTAAAAAAATCACAATCATATAACTGTGGGATATTGCAAATAACCATAAATGTGAACCAATTGCCAAGGGCTCAAAACACAATCAGATGTGGAATCACATTAGTATTCTAATTCTAAAACAGGTCATAAATAGCTCTGTGGAGGCCCATCATAACTTCAAGTGATCACTAAAGTAATTGGTCATTAAGCAAGGACTACCTGTATATTATATACTCATGGCAACTAGATAGTAGTTGAAATAGGAAACAAACACATATGAAAAAGAAATGCAATAATTCAATATTGATATTGATTGAGGGAGACTGAAAAGATTATTTGTAACCTCCTTTACCCTTATTCATCATACTGCAGGTTTCCACTGCTGGCTAATAAAACAGCAGATCTTTCAAAAGGGTTGTTAATGAAACTGGCCTAAGTAAGAGATTTTAGCAAGCATCTAGTAGAGGTACTTATTCAGCTTCTCTGATTAATCCGTCTTTAATCATTACAGTTCCATATGGCCGGCCAATGCTGCTATATATATGCCCTACTTTCACTTTTTGTATCTTCTTCTTTTTCAGGTAGTTCAGAATAGAAAATCTTCCAAACGTACTTGGTGTTGGTTGCTTTGGTGTGGTGTGATGTGATGTACTCCAAATTGCTGTTGGTTAGCTAGTCCAGTATATTATTTGTCTGAGACTTATTGATACTGAACAGCACAGTTCCTAGCATAGGATATGTTTGACCACAAAAATCATTATTTCACCATTAGAGCATGTAAAAAATGTATACGTATTTTTCTTGCTATGAAGTTTCCAAATAACAATTCTTGTCTACCAGTAAAATTGAATGGAAATGGGAAACAATGCCATAGTGGGAAGGACATGCTTTAATCAGTCCATATTTTGTAGGTCAGCATTAAAACAGTGACACTCAATTTTAATTTTGTTAGCTGAAACAAAAGAAATATAGTAAACAGAGGTTGAGTAGTCATTGAAAGGTTTGCAGCTGCTACTCTCATTGTTCAAATGTATTTTTATCAACATGTTTGATTGATTTTTATGGTGTCGTGGTTGAGTTCAAATGAATATATAACTCAGTTGCTTTCTCCATCTTCTCCACAGTAATGTGAATTTTTGTTTCCTATCAGATGATACTTTTCTCTGCTTGCTGTATCTGTGGGTTAATTGGAGGAATATTAAACTTCCAGTTTCTTCGAGCACTAACAAAGAAATCCTCAGCTCTCTATCCACTGCACCTTACCTCCATGTCTCTAGCATGTATTGGAATTGGTGGTTGTACCCTTTCTTCATGGCTAACTTGCCGACTAGCCAGCTATGAACAAAGAAGAATGTTTTCAGAAAGAGAACATTCATTACATCACTCTCATGAAATGGCTGAAAAAGTAAGTTCACATGTTTTTTGATTTGTTAGGTTTTTAAAACATTTTTTTCTAATATATACAGTCAACCATACAAGTAAATTCTTTGATCGATTTGTAAGTCATTGGAAAATGCTGCACATCTATGTAATATCAACTATATTACCATTTAAAAAGTTACATTTAGATATTCCAGCTTTTCCAGTACTCTCATTTCAATAAAATGCATCCACTAACTACATAGCTCCATTGTGTAACTATAATGCTTTGCACTAAATATAGAGCTCCTTGGCCTAAATAAGCTAATGGCTGTGTAATTGTATATCTGTTCCACTTCCTGCATGAAAATATATTTTATAGTCAGTAGAGCTGGGGCTTACCAAAGATTAAGATCATGTGTAGGAGGACAAGCAACACAATCTACCGCTACATACAATGAACATGTCATTGGATTGTACCACTTTAGATTGCTGATGGGAGAGCAAATGATTATATGTCTTCTGATTATTTCTTGGGCAGGATTGGGCAATTTACCTTTAGTATAGCTAAGGATAAAGAGCTATTTTGGAAAAAAAAAATGACAAATTTTCCAACTCTAGCAGGTATTTCAGATACCTATTTTTTCTAATGTTTTTATTGGAAACTTGTGTATATATTCAGCTTACATTCAGCTTACTAAACACCTACATTTTGCTGCTGAATCTCAGAAAAATTATCTGAATGATGTCTGAGGCTGTCTGCATTGTGCTGCGCATCCTTGCCCTACTGAGGAAAGAGTAGGATGTTAATTTGGACGCTGAAAAGTATTGTGTTGAATAAGAAGTACAACATTGTCTAATACTGATATGCATCAAAACATATGCAAATGATTGTGCTTTATTTATAATTTATTTTGTATTAGAGATTAAGGGGTATTGAAATAATCGAACTGCCCAGCTGCCCAGTGATACCCCCAACACCAGAATTACCTCCAAGGTATGCTGAATTCTAGGGAATTATGATGAATAAGAAATGTTACTTTTAACAGAAACACATAAACCAATCTTATTTCATACTTTTAAAGAAAATTCTTAACTTGATGATTATTCCAAGAAATCTTCATCCATATTATAGGAAAGACTTTATTAAAATCTATGTAGAATAATACTAGAGTTGGAGGCTTGTCATTTAATATATTGAATATATAAATAGCTTATTTATACATATGCAAACACATATATACTGTATACTCTGTCTCTACATATATTTCTTTTCTAATCAACCCGTTTGTCTTAGCTTCATACATGTTGCATGCATAATTACTATAAAAAGTTCATAAAAAAGAAAAGTTGTTAAACAATTGGTGGCCAATGGTCAGTAATAATAATGACTTGGGTATATATATTACATAATTAAATATAAGTAAATAATCAAGGAAAAAAGCTAGGGATTGATTATTAATAGAGAAAAATTACAAAACTACCACTATGAAATAGGTTATTTGCTTACATAATTATTGTACTTCTTTAATTATCCTATTTTACACTTAGGCTATATAACTGTCCCTATTGTTTGACTGGGCCAAGGTCACCCAGCTTATTTATTTATTTGGATACATATATATATGTACAGAGGTAGATATTTTTTTAGAAAATATATTTATATTGTATGAAAATCATAAAATGGAAGAAAGAACGGCTTTGAAGAACAGGAGAAAGAGCCACTGGCAAGGTGCAAAGGTAGATAAAACAGGCTCAGACCCGGACCAAGAAAATAACCTGATAAAATGTCTCAAATAGCCTCTTCCTAGTTCACACAAAGATAAAGGAAGGTGGAAGCACATTCAAACTTGCAAGTTTTGTTGCCCTAGTTGTTATAATAAAATAGTCCTAAACCAACCTAAATGGCATTGGTTTCTTAGTTTGGACTACACTGTACAGCTAACACTCTTCAAGTAAACACACACCATGATTCTCTATTTTATATATTGGGACAGTGACTTGAGTGAGTCCTGAACTCATTTTATGAGACCGACTTGCATTATCTCCATCATTGTTTCAAAACTAAAGAAGGTGAATTTATGCATCTCACTCTGTTTCACAGCAGACAGGTGTCTACATCACCACACCCTCACCTCAATCAACATTACCTGGCACCTTATCTGGAAATCCCAGCTGAGTCCAAGGTATGGGCATTGGAAAATGTTCTATCACCATCTCTTTGTCAATGAACATGTGATCCATTTCCTTAGGTTGAGATAAAAGTGGAGATGGGATAAACATACAGGAAAAATAGTTTATGGCAACCATTTCAGATGCTGCTTCTTACAGGAAAAAAGATTTTCCTACATATGCTGCTACTTAGGAATATTAATTGGTATATGAATAACAGTTGTGGACAAGTGTAATAGAGCCAGGAAAGGAATCATGCCAGGAAAGATTCAAGATCTAGGTCTGGCTGGGCCCACTTTGAAAAGAAGATGAAATATAAATAAAAGCTGAAATGAGAGGTAAGCCAAGAATAAAACAACAACAACAACTATAAATGCCTCAATTGATGAATAAGTCTGAAGATCAGTAAGACTATTTTACTTCAATGTCTCTTGCAGGTAATCAAGGATGTCTTCATTTTAATATTTTGTGTATGTGCTAGAATGGCTAAGGTTAGTTTGTAAAGATGGTGCCCTGCATACTTCATAATTTTCTAGCTGAAGCATGGCTTTCACTAATCTCTCATATCTATGTGTCACATCATATTCTAGATATGTAAGTTCAACATTGGCCACTGTAAGCAGTCTGAGACTTTAGGTTGAATAAGGCCAAAGCTTTCCCCGTAATAACATAGTTTATCACATTGCACATCAGTTTACTTATAGACTCATTCTTTCGTGAAAACGGATCCTTGAACATAGTGCTTACATGGGCCAGATGTTAGCTACAAAGCTGTTCTAGGTTATTGCAGTATAACTGACTTTGACTACCCATTTTAATTCTCACAGGAAATGACAGATAACATGTGTAATGGAGGACCACATTTAATTTATAATGGAAGAGCATACTGAAATATTTACAATGTTTAAAGAACAACTATGTTTAGGATTTTCTTCAAGAAGAAAATTCAGAAGCCAACAGCTTGGAGACAAGGTCCTAAAACATTATGGCTCTAACTTGCAATAATTTCACAACTTCAAAACAACAACAGCACAGTCACATTTTTTTTCCAGAGATTTGCTTTGATTCCCATTAACTGAAGTTATATAAATGCACATTTGGAAGATAAGTATTATCACATTTTTTTTTGCCTCAGTAATTTTTAATGGCTGTGATAATATATGAAACTAACTTTTCAGATTTTACTCAGATTTTTTTAGGAATTACTTTTTGATTTGAAAAAAAATTCCACAGCTATAGAAAAAATAAGGGGGTTTAAATATTGGATTGCATGCTAACAGGAAAATAATTTGGACATGAAAATGTTGTCTTTTCTATGCAGAGTGTAATGAATGAATTATGAGCATGCTGCTCTCCACACTGCTGTCTGTGTTTTAAAAAATGGGAAGTTTTAAGGATGCTTTTTATTTATTTATATTTTATTCAATTTATATGCCGAGAGACTCGGGGCAGCTCACAAATATTTAAAAAGACAGTAGACAATCAAACAGAATATTAAAATTAAAAATTGAAACAATTTAGAAAGTGGAAAAAAAAGTGAAGAAAAGAAAAAGAAATAAAAGAAATAAAAAGAACCCGATCACATCAGCCAAGCTGTTTTCAGGTCCCAATGGAAGGAGCGGAGGTCAGGGGTGGTCATCAAGGGCTTCAAGGAGGACCTCTGACCCCCCACCCATACAAACTGTGAGTGACCCAAGAGGTAGGAGGAGAACCACCATAAAACAGTGCCTCCAACCCCCAACCCCCCGAGTTGCCACAGTAGGAAACCATGGTCAATGGTATCAAAAGCTGCTGAGAGGTCAAGTAGCACCAGGATGGAGGAACATCCTCCATCCCGGGCCCGCCAGAAATCATTCACCAGGGCGATCAATGCCGTTTCTGTGCTGTGACCATGCCTGAATCTCGATTGGTACAGGTCTAGATAGTCCGTTTCCTCCAGGAATTGTGGAAGCTGCTGTGCCACCATGAACTCGACAAACTTCGCTATAAAGTGAAGGTTGGAGACAGGACAGAAGTTGTTAAGGGAGTCTGGATCCAAGGCTGGCTTCTTGAGGAGGGGTCGAACCACCACCTCCTTCAAGATGGCAGGGAAAGCCCCTTCCCTCAAAGAAGCGTTGACAATGGCCTGGATCCAGGCTCCAGTCACCTCCCTGGTTGCCAAGACAAGCCAGGAGGGACAAGGGTCCAAAAAACTCGTGGAGGCACCCAGTCTACCCACAATCCTGTTCACTTCATCCAGAGAAACAGGGTCAAACTCAACCCAGATGTTACCTTCAAGACTAGCCTCAGTCTCCTCGTCAGACCCCACCCAGTCAAAATCCATCCGAATCTGAGCAATTTTATCTTGAACAAAGTCCTCAGCTCTGCCCTGTAAGGGGTCCTCCCTTGCTTCCTGATGGAGGAGGGAGCAGGTCACTCAGAACAGGGCCGCTGGGTGGTTTTCCGCAGATGCAATGAGAGCGGAGATATAATTACATTTCGCTGCTCTCATCGCCACAAGATAAGACCTAATATAGGTTCTTAGATGTGTTCGGTGAGACTCAGATCGGGAAGATCTCCAACAGACCTCTAGGCATCGTATCCGGCACTTCATCTCCCAGAACTCCATGGAGAACCATGGGGCCACCCGGGATCTGCGCTGGATCAGAGGCTTCAAAGGCGCGATTCGGTCCAGGGTCCCGACGGCAGCCCGTTCCCAGGACGTAGCCAGGGCCTCAGCCGAATCGTGTGTTTGGGATGTGGGGAATGTGTCAAGCTCTCAGAAACTCTCTGGGTCCATCAGGTGCCTGGGGTGGAAAGGAAGTCCAGCCTAAGGAGGGAATGGTCGGTCTATGATAGGGGGTGAAGAGAAAGCTCCCCCCTACCCCAACCACTAATCCACTGCCCAGAGAGAAAAATGAGGTCGAGCGTGTGTCCACCACTGTGAGTTGGGCCCAGTATAATCTGAGACAGGTCCATGGCCGTCATGGAGGCCATGAACTCCCGGAATAACTCTGATATCTCACCAACTTATGTCATAAGGTTGGGGAGCTCTACCGCCAGCTCGGCTAAGACATCGAGTAGTGCGGGCAGAGCTGAAGATATGTAGCTGGGAGACAGGTACGTAATCAGCAGACCTGACTGAACTCCGGGGTCCCATTTCAACAGCAGGGACTCACACCCGCCTATCTGAGGGACAGTGACCTCCCTAGGACTGAGACCTTCCCTAATGATTACCACTACCCTCCCACTCCTTCCCTTGTGGTTGGTGCAGCACCCAGAAACCCAGTGGGCATAAATCCGAGTGAGGCACCCCTCCCTCCGGGCCAACCAGGTCTCCGTGATGCAAGCCAGGTCTGCACCCTCCTCGTCAATAAGATCTCGGATGAGGAGGGCCTTATTTGCTATGGAACTGGCATTTAGGTACACCGCAGTCCCGGGTTCCACACTCCCAAACCCCCAGGAGAGCAGGGTGAGCTAGGAGGATGGGAACATGCCACCGCTTGGATATAGCAGGGGCACGTTCCCCTGGAACCATAAAGCCCTCTGCTCCCACTTCCTCTACACCTCCCAATTACCACAGGTATGGAATGACCCTCTCTCCACCAAACTCCTTCTGCCTCCCTAGCCTCCCCCACAGTGACCATCCGACGGGCTAGGCTGCTGAACTCTGAGGGACTCCCCCAGCCCTCTGTTAGTGTTCTGGCCCACCCGCCTCCCAGATCCCCTTAAAATTTGATTTAAAACCCTAATTTAAAAACCCCTCAGGCCCCGCTTTGAAGCATGCCACCTCTCAGGGTTTCAAAACCCGTTCTTGAGGAAGCCCTTCGATAAAGAAGAAGGCCAAGTCTGCGAGAGGGGGGCATCTCGCAGCGAGAGGAGATCCGCCGACATATATGCCAAATGGAAGAAAAATATTGGGGGTAGATGAAAAGACGACTGTAGGTGCTGAGGATGGAAAAAACAGAGGAGAGTAATGTAGTGTGACTGGGCACGGGGAACTGGAAAATCCATCACTCTCTCACAGTGATAGAGAAGTCATATCAGCTGCGACAATTGTATCTGGGGGAAAATAACTGCAGTCACCCTCTCACGACAACTGGGCGGCAGGAAAGCCAACAGCGGGGTCATGGTCCATTCCCCCATAATGAGGCAGCAGCAGTAATCCAAGACTCTCACCACCCGCATCCATAGCTCGCTGTCCCTCACCGCAGTGCTGAGACCAATGGGAGGAGATGGGAAAGGAGGCGTAGATGTAATAACATAGGCACAGACAACAGGAAAGAGAGGATCCAGTGGTGGTAAAAAATAAGGAGGGTGATGAAATAAGGTCCCAAAGTAGCTGTCACTGGTGAGAGTAGTCAGGCCCAAAACAGGGTCAGGGCAACAGGCAGGGGAGGCCACTAAAAAAGGAGGGGAACCACAGGGGGAGACAAGGATGGAAAATTGTCAAACCCCTGGCCATCTCCAAGCACCCCCAGATCTTCATCAGTCACACTCATCCTGCAATCATGTCCTGTCCTGTCCTCACAGGGCAATTATTGCCCAGATATTTTGAGGCCTAAAGTCACTTTGGGGGTTGTAAAGGTCCAGCGAGATAACCAGCTGGGCCATGCACCCCCACAGATTACGTATGCTATGGCCACCAC
Source organism: Grayia smithii (assembly GCA_032468115.1). Lineage (NCBI taxonomy): Eukaryota > Metazoa > Chordata > Lepidosauria > Squamata > Grayiidae > Grayia > Grayia smithii. The sequence goes on from JANHFM010004196.1 coordinate 134,083, forward strand.
CGATGCAGCCTCAACTTTGCTGCTGACGCAGGTTTCACCGTCGTCCACCCCTCATGTCCCCCAAACAGCGCCTGACAGTCCAACTTTGCCGCCACAGCACCTCAGGGGTCCTGAACATTAGAGAATGGTTTCCATGCCGTCAGGGTCGCACCGATCGAGCCGCTAGTTCTCCGTGGCCACAGCACCATTTCAGAGGCCACCGCCACCCTCCTAGCGGCGTCCAGCTGATATAATCTCTCCTCACTGTCTCCGGGCTGTCCAAGAGCCAGTCCCTGTCAGGAACGGCTCATCCTAGCCGCAAGAGCCTCAGCAAGCTGGGGAGGGGGCCAGAAGATGGAAATCATCCGCACCTCCGCACCTAAAATGCCTATCTTTTCGCCGTTGTCCCATCAGCAAAAGCTCGAATGAACTACCATTGTTACAAACATATTATAATTTCCACTCTAAATTACATATTATAGTTCTCTTTTTCATACAAACCTTTTTAATCAATAAATCCCAAATTCACCAATTCCATTTTATCCATTTTCAGCAAAATAGGAGTTTCCAGTCTTTTATAAAAGGAATTCTCACTCCCTTCTTGGAATAAAGTTAAAAGGACTGTTAGAAATAAATCATCACTATATAAGTGAGGAGCTAGACACTGGGTTGCATGAAGTTAACATAGAATTGAAGGTTGTTGGGCCTCTGCCTCCCAGAAAATAATATCTCAATATCTCCTGGGAATGACCAAAATAGAATCTAGAGTACAAATTTCATACTCAGTTGGAACAATTTATATGTTTGTCTTTACACCCATAGTAGCAATATTTTTGTCTGTCTCTTATATTTCCATAGTATTAAAGCATAACAGAGCTTAAAGACAAGGTTGGATAAGACAAGTGTTCCACTCTTCCTTCAGTACGCATTTTACTTTTTTAACAGTTACATTAATAAAGGTTTTTTCCACATAGGATAAATGATCATAGCAAAATGAATGTTGATACTTTATATAAGTCTGAATTTAATTTTGATTTTATAACCCTAACCCTAAACATGCTATATATTCACATATAAACAGTCAACAGTTAAAGCAAAAATATGTATGTGTATATGTCTCTTTGAAATGATAAAAGAATTACTATAGGTGATAGCAATAGTTGGTATCAACTATTGTCTGTGTGTGTGTGTGTGTGTGTGTGTGTATGTGTATTTGTGTGTATGTGTATTTGTGTGTAATACATTTCTTCTTAATCCTGGCTTTCACTTTCAAACCTTACTACAGTATATACATTGCATCAAAAGATATACCCTATCGAGTTAATAAACTTATCATACTTTGCTTTCAAAATTCCATCCATCTCTTCGCACTATCATATTGTCTTTCACTATGACATCAATATATGGTTAAAGCTTTTATATGTATAAAAAGGAATAGATTGAGCAGTATTGCTGCTATCTATGGAGCTCTACAGAGATAAAAGTTAAGACAAAGGATTAAAAGTGCAATAATACACAGCTGATGACTTTTAAACAGAAATTCAATAAGGCACTGAAGTGAATCATTAAAAAAACAGAAGTATAAAAATGTTATATAGGTATTTAGATTTGAAGTGGTAAATGGAAATGATTCAAATCTAAACATTCAAACCTTTTCAGCAATTATACTTCCTATGGGGCCAGGGCACAATTTTCACATTAAACTAACTAAACGGGTAGGTAGTTTAAAATGGGCCAGCCTGTCCATCCATCCTTTTGATTTCCCTAATTTCTTTTTCATTCTCCTTCTGCTCTTAATTCCTGGACTGTTGGCAGATGCTTTCCCATTCTCCTGTTCACGCCTTCTGCCATATGGCTTTGTGTGCTTGGAGCAGCCTAACACACTTTCTCTTGAAAGCTATCCGCTTCATTGCTCCTTCAAAACCCATTCTTTTTATAGAGAACTCTCTTGGTTTGTTTTTATCTACATCACATAAGGATTACATTACTTTTAAAGAGGCTTCTAGGAAGAGAAAAATATTAAAACAAAGAGCAACTAAATAATTCCACAATGGGGCAATAAGAACAAGTTAGTTATGCTTTATGTGATGCAATATATATAATGGAACTGTATACTAGAAGTTCCAATGATCTGAGCAAAGTTCACTTAGGAAAGAAATACAACATGGCTGGGAGAGATTAGATGGAATGAGACAAAATGCCATGGCTAGCTTGCCACTGCCAAGTCACTACAGGACAACTCCACATGGCCAGCTCGCCACAGGGACAACTTGCTGTAGGAGGCTGGAGGGGGAAGCCAAACGGGCAGGCAGATGAGCACCTGGAGAGCAGATAGGGGGGAAAGTGAGTGGGTGGGCAGAGCACAGAGTGCATTGAGATGGGTGGCAGGGAGGCTACAGAGAACAGGGGCTTTCCATGTCCACAACTCCTGCCACAACTGCCACCATGTCATGCTCTTGAGTGGAACAAGCCAGGGTTGGCAGTTGAGGTAGACAGTGGGGAGGAGGCAACAGTTGGTTTTTTTCTTTTTTTCACACCCACCGTTGCCACTGCGCCAGACTCTGAACCAGGTACAGCAGCAGTGGTCCACACTTGAAGCTGCTGCCAATGCTGCCACTGTGGCGGGCATCAGTGACATCTCCAAGTCCAGCATGAAAATAGCAATAATAGCAGTGGCTCCAAGCCTAGCACAGCAGTGACAGGGTGTGAAAATGGGAAGCTCCCCACTGCCTGCCCTGACTATCAATGCTGCTGCTTTCACTCCAAGCCTGGCAGAGCGGTAGAGCCAGGGTGTGTGTGAAAATTGCAAGCTCTGGCTGCCTCAGCTTCCCTGCCTCCAGCCCCAATGCATCTCTGCTCTGCCCACCTGCTTGCTCACTACCACCCCCTGACTCTCCTCTGGCTGCCACATTAACTTGTCCCCTGAGCAAGTTGCCATGTGGAGTTGTCTTGCAACAACTTGGTGGTGTAGATTGGCAAAGTCAAGTTGATGATGGAAAGCTGGCCATGGAAAATACAGACTGTGGCTTGGGAACCATATAAGATACCCACTTTAGGCTTGGGAACCTAGGATAAGCTGCCCAATTGTCAGCTTGGGAACCGGACAGATACCCACACAAGGCTTTGGAACCTCAAGGAAGAAACCAAACTACAGGCTTGGGATCCTGAACCAAGAAACCCACCCCTGGCTGGTAGTGCACGGCTATTGGGCGTGCCCCCATGGCGATGGGGTTGCTGGTTCAAGTGCTTAAACTGGTAGTGACAATGACAACATGGACCAACACAATATAATAGCAGTAATGATGTCTATATAAAATAAGATGAAACAATAATAGAATGCATGTGACATTGCCATAGCAATGTCCTCAACTTTGTCCCAATTTTTAGGGTTTTATACATCAGCAATGAAAAACCAACCCTAGTTTTTTAGGGGGGTTGAAACATGCTCTTTCTAATGATTTAACAGAGTTTCCAGAAAGTCTTTTTTTGTAAAAGCGAGCTGAAAATACCCTATTTTTGGCGTTTTTACAAAAAACATCAGCTTTACACTCAATTTGTAAACTATTGGAAAGCAGTAGGAGAATGAAATTTTATATTCACAAACCTTGTGTTGCTAAGTTATTATGCACAAAGTTTCACATTTCTCATACCTTTCTTCCCAGAGATATAAAAAGCCAAACTTCAACCTTTTTTCGAGCCACAATATTTTCAGCCAAATTTGCTCCAAATTATTTAGATGGAGATAGCTCATGAGAATGTTTTTATTATTTTGTGTAATAGAGCACAAAAAGTTGTACAAAATGCCCAAGTTTTGTTTCTCTCATCAAAATATTGCTAGAGATATTATGTCTCAAAGTTGCTGGAACCTCAGTCATAGTGTAGAAGGCTGCAGCATAGGGTCATGCAAATGCCTATATCTCCTCAAGTATTGCATCAGCACACGTAACACTTTATCAATGTTCATTGGGGACATGTGTGCATGTTCACACAAAATTTCATCGAAATCCGTGATGGTAGAACAGGGCACTTTTCTGAAATCAGACATGGAATGACTCTAGGAAAGAAGGAAATACATGCAAGGAAATCTAAAATTAGGGTTAGCAATAGAAATTCCAATACAACAATCTTTTCTCTATCATAATGAATATGCATAACTAAACAAGACATAGCTATGTATTCAAAATTAATGGAGTCATGTCTTGATTAAATATCTGTTCAGCGATTAAGATAATTTACAGATACACATGGACAAGACACTATGAGAGCACCACATATTCTTAGTGATGCACTTTGCACCAACATACTAAATGAGGGTTTTAATGAGGCAGTTGAATACTGACATGATTACTTAAATTGATTAAATGGAGAAGTTATTTAATTAATCTTCCCCCACAACTCAAACAATGCATGTAGTTGAAACCTTCTCCATTTATTCTTGGTTTCCCCCAATATTTGGCAATGTAATGTAAGCTGTAACCACTTGGTTGTGAAAATCTTACGTTGCCATGGAAACTAACATGAGTTGCCATGGAAATTACTATGACCAATTTAGTTCTGAATCTTCCCCACAGGAAAAAGTCACAAGAAATGGCTCCTTGAGGAAACAAAGCATTTGGACTTATCTTCTTACAAATCCAGTAGGAGCTGTTTCAGGCCATCCTGGGCATATACCACAAGAAAAATATACCTCAAGTCTATGCATACTGTTAACTGTCAAGATCATGCTTCAATTTATTTTTGTTATATGTTCACTTACTGTCAATTGTTACTCTGTAACAAAAAGACATGAAGCTAAACAAAGGTTTAAAATCTTTGAGATGTAAGGTAAGATTGTGCACAAAACAAAAGGCAAATATTCTTATCTTGGAACAAACCAAACTCATTTGAAATGTTGCACCAGAATCTTTTATAAGCTGTTAAAAACTCTAAATATTTCACTTATTCTGACATAATGAAGTATGGAATGAAAAAACTACTCATTTTTATACAGAAAACAATTAAAGCAATAGTACAATATATTTTTGCAGTTACGCCTACCTAAGAATCACAGCATGCAAAAAGCAACCACAATGGATTTACTTAAATATAATTTTCATATCATTTCTCTGATTCTTAAGGTAAATTTCTTTTTTCTACACATGCTTGCTTGATGCATGCTTTGTGCACAAAAAAGAACTCTCAATCGTATTGCAACAGAAGTTACTTATTAGCACATAATATACATTTGAATACATCTCAATTGTTTCTGTCAATATACTAAAAAATAGAGCCCCCTTACCTGTGAACCCAATTAATAAAAGCAGTATTGTTTGTATTTGGCAGCCTCAAAGATCATAGCAACATTATATATATTACACACAATTTTGCATTTGAGAAACTGAAGAAGAATGTGGAACCCACAGGAGCACATTGTCTTACAAAATCAAGGAATGCTAAGTTCCTGCACATTTAAACTGAGCGGTTTCAGCTTCCATTCCTACAGAACATGCTGATACAAGCCAATCTAGCAACACTTTAGACAGGCTAAAACCCAGTTCTCACAACATGTCCCTAAGCAGTGTCCCTTATTCCTTTGATGAAGAAAAGCAGATCACAAGGAAATGGCTGTAAATTAATTTGCCGAGATCTACCATTTAAATCTTGAAACATGTTGAGCCCGAGACATTTTCATATTCCTAATACCTAGCTTTTCAAAATTCTGGTGACTCCCAAATCATATACAGTATGAAATGGAAGCACGAAAGAGAATGTGAAGCATATAAGCAGTTGGTGTTGATCTCACTGGATTTCAGGTCCCATTAACTCTTAGTTAGCATATTACTGTAAGAAGAAAGGCTTACTTTAGAGAATATTTAATAAAATGGGTGGCTAAATGGATGTAAACTTAAACGTAAGACATGGACACCATTTTTCCTTTCTTTTTTTCTACTTCTTTTGATAAAAATATGTGGATCAAAACTTTTGTGAACTAAATATAATATTTTGATAAAGGCAACTAAGAGATGTGATATAAACCAACCATGATACAAAGCAATTCTATACATCTTAAATATGTTTAACAAAAAAAGAAAGTACAAACACAAACAAGAAAGTATCTAAAATGTATGGGGCATTAGCTTACTTACAGGTAGTCCTGACCCCAAAATTTCTGTTGCTAAGTAACACAGTTGTTAAGTTAGTTTTGCCCCATTTTACAACCTTTATTGCCACAGTTGTTAAGTAATCACTTCAGTTATTAAGTAGGTAACACAGTTGTTAAATTTTTGAATCTGCATTCTCCATTGACTTTACTTGTCAGAAGATCACAAAAAGTGATCACATAACCCAGGAACACTGCAACCATTGTATGTATGTATGTATGTATGTATGTGTGAATTAAATATGTAATTGCCAAGTGTCTGAATTTTGATCATGTGACTATTGGGATGCTGCAACAGTCATAAGTGTGAAAACCAGTCATAAGTCACTTTTTTCAGTTCCATTGTTAACTTCAAATGGTCACTAAACAAATGGTTGCAAGTTGAGGACTACCTGTATTCCATCAATAAAATAATTATTTTAAGACATGCTAATCTCAAATTTTATCCAAAGCCTAGTACCTTCTGTATATATTCAATTTTTTTTATAATGATGATGGTTGATAGTTCAAACATCTTTCTCTAATTACTATGCGATCCAAGCGTAACATAAATTGTAACAAATCTCTCGCCTGGAGAAAGATATGGCAATCTACTCCAGTTTTCCCTGCCAATAAAATTTATGGACTGACTTAAAGTTGTGGAAGATACGATACCAAGCAATGATACCTAGCTGGGAGGTACCAATAAAGATAAAGGGAAAGAGCAAAGAAGTGCACTACAAGCTGTAAAAAACATTTTCCGAGGCCATTGTAACTTCAAATGGTTGTTAAATGACTGAACATAAATTAAGGACTACCTTGTAAACAGAGCTGAAACAAATACCTGAATTGCAACCAAGTTGCAAGCTGACTCTCTGGCACTTACTTTGCAGCCGCTCTAACTGATCCCTTACTGTTAGTAGCAATACTACATATGAAAAGGGTACAACTAAAGATGTAGCTTAGTCTAGTCCTAGCAATATTATTTATGTATTTACTTAATTGTTGTAATTATATAATTACATCAGTTACAGAATTACAGAAAGGCTACAAAGAATATTTTAAAAATTTGTATGGGAATGTTAAACTGGAACTAAAATGAATCATAAATATTACCATTTAGGAAAGAACCAATACATTTTGCCATTCCATTTCTTGGATACTGACATTTCTAACATTCAATCCAATTTTATCATATGAATGTGCAGGAAATCATAAGATTGTAGTTGTAGATAATATAACAGGAGAAATATGTATATAGTTTGTTTAAAGAATGGCTAGGCAACTTGTTTAATATGTAAAGTGAAGACTCCATCTATTTCTAATGATTGGAAGAAAAGTGTTATTCCCCATCAAGCGCTGGTCATCTCGTGCTTAGACTACTGCAACTCACTCTACATGGGGCTGCCCTTGAGGTGTACCCGGAGGTTCTAGTTAGTTCAGAATGCGGCCACATGGGTAGTTACAGGGGCTTCCTGTTACTCCCGTGTGACACCTCTCCTGCGCAAGCTGCACTGGCTACCGGTAGTTCTCTGGATCCGCTTCAAGGTGCTGGTATTAACCTATAAAGCCCTACATGGCATC
>JANHFM010004196.1:189232-200203 GCA_032468115.1 Grayia smithii
CACTAAATAAGTCCTAATAAAGGCTCTTAAAAGTGTTCGGTCAGATTCGGATCTACTGGCTCTCCAGCGTCGCTCTAGACGTCTCTTCTGGTGCTTCATCTTCCGGAGCTCCTTGGTAAACCAAGGAGCCATCCTGGATCAGACGTCATTGAGAAGTCGCAAAGGCACAACCTGGTCTAATGCCTCCACCGCCACCTTATTCCAGGTAGCAACTAGGGCATCAGCTCGACTGTGGATCAGGGAATCCTGTATCTCCCCAAGCTCCCTCTGAAACCCTTCTGGGTCCATTAGCCACCTGGGGCGGAACCACTTAATCAGTTCCACTTCCCTGTGATGGGGGAATGGCAACCCAAAGTCTAACCTCAGCAGGAGATGATCTGACCATGACAAGGGGAGAATATCTATATCCCCTAATTTCAGATCACATCTCCATTGCCCCGAGAGAAACACCAAGTCGAGTGTGTGCCCCCCTCTATGGGTCGGACTCTGAACTACTTGAGTCAGGTCCATGGTTTCATGGAGGTCATGAACTCCTGGGCCACATCTGAGGGTTTACCGAGTGATGGCAGATTAAAGTTCCCCAGTACCATAAGCCTGGGGAACTCCACCTCCAGCCCGGCTATTGCCTTGAGTAGCATAGGCAGGGCTGTTACGATGCAGCTGAGAGGCAGGTACGTTAGCAACAAACCCAACTGAACCCCTGAGTCCAGCCTCAAGAGGAGGGACTCACACCTGACAATCTCTGGAGCAAGGAGCCTGCAAGAACAAAAGCCCTTCCAGATGATAGTTGCCACTCCTTCACCCCTTCCCTGACGTTGTGGCTGGTGCTGTAGCTGAAACCCATCTGGGCACATCTCTGACAGAGGGACACCTCCCTCTTGGCCTAGCCAGGTTTCAGTGATACATGCCAGGTCAGCCCTCTCCTCAAATCCTGAATGAGGGGGACCTTGTTATTGATGGACCTGGTATTCAACAGCAGCAGCCTGAGTTCAGGGCCTCAATTCCTGAATCACCAGGAGTAAGGGAGGGGCCCGGGGGGCCAGAACAAGGAATCACTTTGATGCAGCAAGTCCTCGTTCCCTGTGAGCAGCCCACCCCCCGGCTCCTACCATATTTGCCTCTCCCTGTTATGACCATGATATTCCAACTCTCTGACACTCCCGACTTCCCTACCCCCACCCCAGCTGATCCTTCCACCTCCGACAGGCAAGATACCTCATTCAGACCAGGCCAGGGTTTATGGCCGGGCCCCCACCTGCTTCTGCTTTCACACTCAGCAGGGGGGGACAGCCATTTGCCCCAAACCTCCACATTTAATTCATTCACCACACCCATCCATACAATCAAAAAGCAGAACCATTAAAAATTACATTATTAAAAAAAATGTTAAAAAATAAATGGTTCAATGAGTCTATATTTATAAAGCATTTCCTAGGAAGACACCCATGAGAGGACAATATGGCTATGGATCCTCTGCCATACATCAGTTATTACCTTAAAAATAAAAGTGAATAGAGATCTTGGTGGAAGAAATGGACATACTTGATTTAAATGTCATTTTAGCCAGGAGATAGCTATGGACATTCTTTTCCCACTAAATTCAGTTACTTTCCTCAGAAGTATTTGTAGTAGTAATTATTAATACTATTTAATTGCAGCTCATATGCAAATGAGCTGTTCGGAGTCCTTTGGGAGTTGGGTGGCATAAAAATTCAAATAAATAAATAATTAATAAATAAATAAATAAATAAATAAATAAATAAATAAATAAATAAATGTGCTTATCTAAGATTTGCCATTAGATATGCAACTTTCCCCTTAAGAGAACAGGAAGGCCTGGGGGAACGTTGTCTAAGGGGTTGCAATGGGTGGAACATGACTTTGCAACTAACAACAACATTGACATGCAACTTTAGGCCAACATTTGTCTCCTAAGGGTTCCGGAACTTGTAACTCCATAAGATCATAGTAAGCTTCATATTATAGTTATAATTAAGGCACACGGGAAAGAAAAAACAAGAGAAAGGAACCCACCAGGCAAACGAACTTAAATGTCACAACATATTAAGACAAAAACCAGAGCCCACTTTCCACTTCTGAACTGGCATTTCTGTTTGTTGCATAGAACAAAATAAAATCACTACATTTTCTGTGTGAGAGTATAAACAGATGGGTTAACCACTTTAACAGCCAAAATATGTTTCCTGAAATTCATAGAAGACAATTACATTTTCCTCCAGAGTGTGCAAAATAGATTATGCATTTTAACAAGCATTTGTTATACAGTACATAAACCAGAAATTTATAGATTTTCTTTAAAAGAATTTTAGAAAAGAATCTGAAACGCATCTGCATGTTAATTTTTTACAGCCAAAAAAGGTGAATTACATATATCTTTACTTGTCCCCCATCAAAGTATTCCCGCATTCCCAATTCATCATATTGCAGATTGTTGTTTGCTGTATTGCATAGTTTAAAACCATGTTAAACATTTTAATTATATTAAATGTTACTTACATTATATCATATGAATATATATTTAATTTGATTATGTGCCATCAAATTTGTACTGAATCTTAAAAATCAAATCAAGTCATTCTTGTCTGAATATAAATGAAAAATAAATTCTCTAATGAATAAGAACCTGTTAATTATACTTTGATAACCCTTTAACTTTTTTCATTGGTAATACATTTTCTATGAATACTAACAATATATACTGTATATGATCATAACAAGATGGAATGCACAATCAAATTGACCATATTACTGGCATTAGGACTTGGATCAATAAAGATGTGATCAGATTATGAACTGCTTCTGTGCAAGTTTGAAGTCTGAAGTGAAAGAATAAAATCAATCATAATTTACACCATGATATTGAGCATGTACCCACCATTTCCAAGGAAAAATTAAAAACTTCTTTCAAGTTCTGCAGCTTATTGATAGGGAACAAGAATACACCAGGACTATTATTAAATATGAATTTGAAAATATACTGTCTAAGACTATGAGAAGAAATCATTAAATTGCCAAGAAAAATGGCCAAAGTCTACAGAGAGAAACATCTGAGAAGGAAACCTAATGATGAATTTCAGAGAGCTGTTAAAAGAGACAAGAAACAGTATTTGCACTGACATCTGTAAATATATTCAAGATAAAAACAGACATAGAAAAACAAGAACAAAATTTCCAAAGATCTTTGAACTCAAAAAGAGGTTTCAGCCTTAGATTGGTTTGCTGAAGGATACAGTTTAACAGCAAGCAACTGATACTGAAAAGATCAAAGATAGTGGGGGAATAAAAGTGTACACTAGAGGTGTCAACATCCAAGGTACCTTAGAAAGGTATTCCCTATAATCAAGAACCTCTAGTTTTAGAAGATGAAATTAGATCAGTACGCTACTAATTACAAAGTTGGAAGATATCAAAGATCCTTGAATAATGAGCAACTGGAGAAGAATCCTGTAAATTGTCTTGAGTTGCTATGTACGAATAGGTGGCAATATACATTTTCTAAATAAATACATAAATCAATAAAGTTTCTAGCCAACTATAGATAAGGACAGAATGGCTGACAAATTAAAAAAGGTCAGCCTACTTGTGAGTGACAACATCAACAAAAAATATCATGTACAGCTACCAAACAATCCTCTTAATCTCATATGCCAGCAAAATAATACTTAGGTCATTCAGTGTACTTTAGAACCTTACATGTAAAGAAAGATGCCAGATATTTATGAGCTGTGGTGGCACAGTGGTTAGAATGTAGTACTGCAGGCTACTTCTGCTGACTGCTGGCTGCCAGCAGTTTGGCACTTCGATTCTCACCAGATCAAGACTGACTCAGCCTTCCATCCTTCCGAGGTTGGTAAAATGAGGACCCAGATTGTCAGGGCTAATATGCTGACATTGTAAATCACTTAGAGTTGTAAAGCACTGTAAAGCGGTATATAAAAATCTAAGTGCTATTGCTATTTTTAGAAAAGGCCAAAGTACATGAGACATGATTGCTGATGTATGCTGGGTAAGCCAAAAACTAGAAAAATAAGTCTCAACATGTGCTTAATTTATATACTCATAGAAATAAATTTGATTATGTTGACAGTTTTAAACTATGCTTTTGAAAATGGAAATATTTTCTTCATGACATATCTGTATACAGATCAGGAAGATGCAGTGGGTGCAATGTGGTATAAAACTGGAAAAAGAGTGAGACTGGAATGTAATATTCTCTATTTATTAAATCTATATCCATAATATATATTGAGTAAGGCTGGATTGGAAGATAAATATAGTTTTAAAATTAGTGAAAGAACATTGGTAGCCTGCATTTTTCTGAGATTACTCTGGTATCTGAAAAGGCAGATGATCTGAAAGCTGTAGTAATGAAAATCAAGGAACATGGGGGAAATGGGACTACAATGGAATTATGAAAAACGTCTAAAAATCACAACAGGTACAGCAACCAGCCTGAAACTGACAATGAAGATATTGAAGTGTTGGATAGCCTCTACTTTTTGGAATTGATTATCAACAGTAAAGGAAATAATAGTCAAGAAATGTACTACAATCTAACACTTGATAGGCTTTGTTACAGACACTCCATTGCTGTGGCAGATCTACAAAGGTTAGAACCGTGCATTAGTTTTTTCCCATGATTTTTTGATGGAAGTAAAAATTGAACTTTGGAAAAGCAGAATAGAAAGAGTTGATGCTTTTGAAAGTTGATGTTGGAGAGGTCTCCATTTTTATATAGTAATTTTATCAAAGATTATAATTACAATAGTAAAAGATAAAAAAACTAAAAAAAAGATAAAATATTAGAAAGAGTCAAAGAAGAAAAGAAAAAAATACAAAAATAAAAATAGAAAATAAAGGAAATTAAACAATATAGTAATACACATATACATACATACATAGAGAGAGAAAGAAAAAGAGAGAGAGAAATGATTAACAACTTTCATCACAATTATAAACAATTTCAGTAACTCATCTTAAAATACAATAACTGATCTCTTCTTCCCATATCCCTTTTCTTATCTATAAATGGATTTTATTTACTTTAATTCTATTTATGGATTCATAAAACATGATTTCCTGGTGTCATCAAAAGTCCATTACCAAAAATAACAATTTAACTGTTGTTACTGAAAACTAGGTTAGTCTTATGATTAATGTATCAGACTAGAGGGCAGTCCTAGCTAAGCCATAAAACCCAGCTGGATGATCTTGGGCTACTCCCTTTCTCTTAGCCCAACTCACTTCAAAAGTTGTTGTTGCAGGGAAAATAGGAGAGGAAAGTGTGCGGAATATGTTCTCTACTTTCAGTTATTTATAGAAAAAAAAAGGTGGGTTAGAAATAAATAAGTGAAATAAACTTTGTTAACCTCACTCAAATAAACCAAAATTGTATTCATTTTCTCATAAAACAAACTTAATCTTTAGTACATTCAAATAATGCCATAGAACTTTATTTTTTATGTCTTATTTGCCCTCTTCATGAGATTCTTTAAAACTTAAATGCCACTTTTGTGAATCCTATATGGGAATATTATACCAGTCACTCTCATATATTATTTGTATATATATTTAATTGTTAAAACATCAGTGGTTTCTTTTGTATGTCAAGTGTAACATCCTTTTCCATTTCATTCTTGCATATCTGCCATTTATAAATCCATTTTCAATTCAGTTTTGAATGTGTGTCAGGCGTGAAAGATCAGGCCTGCATGTGAAGGTTTAATTAATTTGAAATGATTTATTGCTACTCACATTTAGGAATATTCTCAAGTAACGGTTAGCATCTGCTAGGAATTAGAAGATGGTCAAGGGATTTCAAGGGGGTGTTGGATTTAGATTGTTTATGGCTACGTAGACATTCTAGGATAATCCTTCTTTTAGCTTCATCCCCAGGTACTGATACTCCTTCCCCTATACTGTGTTAGGTAAGAGTTGTTCCTCTTCCATAACATTTTTTAGACAAAGGGTCACCATAAAGGCAGATGTCTCTGTAGATATTATTATTATTATTATTATTATTATTAACTTCTGAGTTCAGTTTTCAAAAATATCCCTCAATATATTCAATGTTAGAATATTTTGTTTCCTGCTATAATTATAAGTTGAGTTTATGTATTCTTGACTTTTAATTATAATCTTTAACTTACTGTCTAATTTTTAAAATTCTACCTTAATTTTTAAATCAAAACAAAAGCATATTCACATGGGAAGGAATATTTACAATTCTAAATAATATAATTCTAATTTCAAATTTATCTGGATCCTTAGTCTATTTATAACTTTCCAAAATCAATTTTTAATTACCCCTTTATTGTTTATTCCAAAAACAAAAAAGTTCTTAAGTTTGTAGTTAAAACTTCCATTCACTAGGAACCAAAAGGAAAATTAGCCAGTGCTATCAAATTTGCCAATACCAATATTTTTTAATAACTGAAAAGCAGTTAGAAAGCAACTCCCAAACGTGATTAGAAAAAGAAGTATGAAAATTTACTATATTTTCCAAGGCACTGACTCTGGTTTGAGGGAGATGGCTATTCCTTCATCTCCCAAAGCTTTGAACCCTATTCAAAGCTTTGACTACTATTTTCTGATATTCTTGTAAGAAGCAGTTGTCTGTAGCCCTTGTTAGTAATCTCAAGTCCTCTCCTTGTTCAGAGTGCTTTGAAGTGGGTTTACTTGTTCACTTGTTGGCTCTTCATTCTTCACTGTGATTGTTGGATCCATTTTTTTGTACGGAAATGTTCAGTCTACCATTTGTTCCTTAGAAATCATTAAAAATGATGTGGGAGAAGATTCCTCAAAATACCCGGATAATCAAGAAAACAAGCAGATCATAGAACACATCAATCCCAAATTCTAATATAAGAAACAAAATGACCCATCTCAAATTATCCCATTTTGCATCCATTCATCAAATGCCTACCTTTCTTGAAAATTTATAATGCTGGGAAAGGTGGAAGGATAGAAGAGAAGAGAAAGCAGCAAGATAGGTAGACTCAATTGCAGCGGCAATGCATGTACCATTGCAAGACTACAAGGATTAAGGTAGGAAAATATTATCAAAGGAAGTTCTCTTTATATCTTCCCTAAGAGCCGACATTGGCTTGATCATAATAAAATCCCTTTGGACATGAAAAATATTAAAAATATTATTTGCTCAATGATGTTTCTTCAACCGGTCAAATGTATTTAGTGAAATTATAAGAAACATAACATTCAATGTAGAGTTGTACTAAATCACATAATGGCTTTAGTTCTGTTTACATGAACAAATATAAAGATGCATGTGAATAAAATCCCAATGAATGTCTTAGATGACAGCTGAATTTACTTCTCCGTATCAATCTCTAAAGAAGGAAAATTATCCAGGCCATATTATTAGGTTGGCATAAAATTAAATCTTTATTTGCAAACTTGGCATGATAAAATTATCTTCTGCAGTGTTCTGAACATATAGTTTAGAAGCCATGGGCTAAGATGTGTTTTAATTAATTGAAACCTGGCTTGTCTCAGTTCTCTAGCAAGCTTTCCAGACCTGAACATGAAAGCAAGAAATATTTATTGCAATCTGTAGCAGGCACACTTTGTTGCTCATCTAAACATATTGCTGGTATTTCACTCCATAAAATAATGAACATTGAAGCTGTCTTTTCTAAACTAGGCAGGCAGACTTATCTAATTTTAATGGGAAAAGGTAATAAAAGTCAAGAGTTCCAGCAGTGAGAGTAACTCTGTGATTACCTTAAAAGGTTTGCTTTAGTCTTGGCTTTTGCACTAGGATATAAGAATGTCAAAGGCCTAACATGAACAAGGACTCGTTCTAACAATATTATAATAGTATAAAGAGTAAGTTGTCTAATAGTGTTTCTGCTTTTTAAATTTGGTTATCAGACATTTTTGTTTTGTGGCTTCCTGCCCAACTATTATCTCTTTACACACACACACGCACACACACATTTAAAGGTGTTTTAAAAGGAAGATTAAAAACTAAAGGGAAAAGGGAAAAAAATAAATCAAAGAAAAAAATAAATGTACAACAAAAAGATAAAAGAAAAATAGGAAGGAAAGAAACTATTATCAAACATAGACGTGTGCACAGAAATATGTATAGCACAATGTTATTGCTTTTTTTTAACATTATAGTGCTTTAGGAAAGTAAAATGATGAAATTGCTCGATCATATCTAGCAAAAAAGGAAACACTTCAGGGCAAGTTTATCAAACAGTGCTATCTTCTTGGATCCTAAATTTGTGAACTTGTACCTTCTCAGTGGCAGTGCCTGTCCTGTAGAACTGCATCCCTCCACAGCAGTGTTTCTCAACCTTGGCCATTTTAAGATGCATGACTCCCAGAATTCTCCAGCAGGTATAATAGTTAAGGTACTGATCTAGAAACCAGGAAACTCTGAGTTCTAGTGCTGCCAATTAATGAAAGGCCAATTAGGTGACTTTGGGCCAGTGCTGAACAGCAGGCATTTTAAGTTGGAACAGTCACTTTCACAGTGTGACTCCTTGGTGAAGGCTGTAACCTGAAAGGAAGGGAGGTCAGCCATCATCTTGTCACTCTGCCTTTGTTACATGAAGTTATGCCTTACATCATCTCTTCCCCAGGTGATGAACAAGTGCAGAGATTTAAGACCATACAGGCAATTGGGACTTTTTCTTTTTTATAGCAAAGGCCAAGTTATTTAGAATGCTTATTAGCAATAGCACTTAGACTTATATACTGCTTTGTAGTGCATTTACAGCCCTTTCTAAGTGGTTTACAGAATTAGCATATTGCCCCCAACAATCTGGGTCCTCATTATTATCAGATTAGTATTCCATTAGCCTGAAGTCATTGTAACTTTCATGGCTCAGAAACATACACATTTGTTCCCTAATCAAGGTTTTTTTAATATAACTAATTAAATGTTTCTTCTGCTTTTATACCAGGAGAAAACAAGTCATCTGCAATATTGTCGTCATCAAGCAGCCAACATTTCAAAAATATTTAGGTCTCTGGTCTTAGTAGCTGAGTGGGGCAGACTGGGTAAAAAGTTAGCAGCCAAATTATGAATACTGTGGGATGGCTATGAATTAATATTTATCTCTGAACTGCACCAGAGGATTTGACTATAACTTTGGATCAGAAAACTCCTAGAGATCGCTGGAAGCTATAATCAATCCTAGTTTCAGTTCCATGAAAGTTGCACTGCAATTGTGCTTCCAGTTGTTAGATTTCCCCAGTGATGATAACCACAAACAGGAAGTGCCTCATCGAAGTTAGAAATAGTATCATTGAATTCTACCATCATTTATGTAGCACATTTCTGCAGGTAGAGTTTGAACCAAAAACAAAACACTCAACATGAAAATTTGCACAGTTGACATTGCAGTGTGAGGTTCTGACCATTTCCCATTATCCATAAATATCTTAAGATCACCACAAAAATAAACTGTAAGCTATCAAATTAAACATTGTTTGATTTGCAATAATGCATATGCCTTTCTCATTATAATTGATTGAAATTACAGTTATCTGTGAGTATTATTTCATAGAAATCTTAACTGTTGCTAGGATGTGGGGCAGTCCTAGACTGGATGTCTATGGAGATTCTCAGTCATCCAGGTCATGGTTATCCCAAAGGTGTTTTTTCAAGAGGCAAATGTCTTTCTTTTAAGATGTTTTGCTTCTCATCCAAGAAAAATATCTTCAAAGAAAACCCAGAAAGTCTTCAGAGCCCAGAAACATCTTCAAAGAAAACCCAGAAAGTTTGCCGCTTGAAAAAGTATCTTTGGGACACTCTAAATTGAATGTGAATGAAGTTCAGTCTAGAAAAAAATGTGCTATCCTGAATCAATAAGGAAACAAAGGCAAGCTGCCAAGAGGAATTTGGGTGATGTAACAGTCCTCTGAAAAATTATTGTTGAGATTTCCCATTTGGTTCTGTATACAAAATATACTGGAACATGGTAGCACCTTTTCTGGAATAAGATTTCATAAGCTGACTTTTTTACCATCATAGACCAGTACACCTATCATTCTACAATGCATATTATTTTTTTTCTTTTTGTAACTTTTTCTATTTTTCTTTTTCTTTTTTCTATTTCTTTTTCTTTTTGTAACTTTTTCTTTTTGTAACAGTCAAATCTCTATGTGGCAGGTATCTTACTCATCTATGTCCCTTAACACTCATTATTTTTAGAAAGCTCAATACCTGGGAGGAAGATAAATTTCATCATTATTCAACCCATATTTAAAAAAGTAACTCTCATCCCATCCCAATTTCCTGTGAATCTCTTATGATAAAAATTGATCTATAACTGCTGGATTGTTGTAAGATGCCTGGTTAAAATTGTTTCTACCTTGGGAAAGCCTTTGGCCTGCCATAGCTACCTCCCTATTGGGGTATCATTTTTAAAATCTAGAATGTAATTTTCATGTTATTTTTCTCTTTGACTGTCAAAAAAGACATATCACTTTGGTGATTAGATCCATTAATTATATCAGATGCTAAAAGACTGATCAGGAAAAAATTAGATATATTACTTTGGAGATTGGAAAATGGATTTTAACAGCACTTTGAAATGTATATAACCAACATTTATAATATACTAGTTGAATACCCATGATCCGCTATGAAACAATGTGACTGGACTTGATAAATCGACACTTAGACTTTGAAAATTAATGAATAGTTACAATCGGCCTCTCCTTTCCCCTTTTCTCTCAGGCTAGCCTCACAGAAGCCTTTCCTCTCCCCATCTCTCCCTCAGGCTTGCCCCATAGATCCTTTCCATTCCCTTCTCTCCCTCAGGCTGGCCCCATAGATCCTCCCCTCTCCCCTTCTCTCCCTCAGGCTGGCTCCATAGATCCTCTCCTGTACCCTTCTCTCCCTCAGGCTTGCCCCATAGATCCTTTCCATTCCCTTCTCTCCCTCAGGCTGGCCCCATAGATCCTCCCCTC
>JANHFM010004196.1:216875-233565 GCA_032468115.1 Grayia smithii
TCTTTCATTTCTGCTTTAAGTTCCCCATGATTTTTAAGCATCAATTCTTGCATTTGTGCCATTGTTTCTTGAATTGATCTTAACATGGACTGCATCGTTTGGGGATTAGGTGTGGCTGGGGCCTTCTCTGTTCCAAACATCCCCTCTATTGATTTTTGTCCTGGTGAGGGAGCTACTAATGTTGTGGTTTGAATTGTCTTTTTTGTTGTTTTAGTACCGGTGGTAGTCATGGTAGACATTTCTACTAAGATCTCTCTTTGTTGATTTAGGATTCTTTCAATCTTGTGCCAAATTACCATATGATATTTTATCTATAATCACTTTGTATCAATTAATTCAATCTTATCCACTCTAATGCTACTATGTACTCTTATTTGATTCACAGAAAAAAATAACAATATCTTTCAAAATACTCAGTCAGGATTAAATAATTCAATGTTAACTATATTTACAATTAAATTTCAATTTGACTTAATAATTAATTACTATTTGTTGATTAATATTGAATATTACACTTTAAATAACTTATTAAATTACAGAAATACCAATTTATATCAATAGTTATTTCTATATATCCTTAAATATCCTTAATTATAAACTATTAATATTGTATTATTTTAAAGTCCAAAATGGTAGTTTTCTCTTAATATAGTCCCAAAGAGGCTAGAGTTGAAAAATCTTCAAAGTTTCATACCTTAATATCCAAATACCCTTTTAGATGAAATTTATAATGATCGGGTTTTATAGTTAATCACCATCTGTCTTTGTATCTTTTCTCTTCTTTTCTTCTTCTCCACTCTATATTGACAGCACCCTGTCCAATCTTCACTGATCAGTTATATTATTAGTCAGTTTATTCTATCACGTATTCTCTCTTTCCCCAATCGAGCAGGTCTGCTCTCTTACCCCCCCAGAGGCTCAAGCCGTTCCAGAAGAAAAGATAGCCAAAATGTCCCGTTTACTCTTCACTTCCTGTTTCAGTTCAGTCCACTCCATAAATCCCATAGTCACTCTTCTTGCCGTTCTTTTCGCTCCTATGCTTAGTTTTCTTCCCGCTTATTGATTTCTGGAGTACCCTCATCCTGGATTGTCCCCCGGGCACTTTTCCGGAATCCCTTTCAGTTATGGACTCTCCTCACCGTCTTTCTGTGCTGTTTCACTCTTGGTTGCTTCCTACTGCCTGCCAATATGGCGCTCTGCGTCTGTGGGACAGCAATCAGCTGTCTTCTTTTCCCGGTGGAATTCAGAGTTTCTTCCTCACTCCCTGGGGAATTGCACTCTTCCCCAGTTGCTCCGATTCCTCCTCTCCAGATTGCTAACCTCTTCAGGGTTTTGCAATCTCTCTGGATCTCGCTCTTCGCAAAAGACCCTGCTTAGAAGGGAGAGCTCTCTCCTAAGCCGCTTCAACACCTCGACGCCACCCCGGAAGTCCCATTTGTTTAATTTTAAAGCCTAGTCCTTTGGAACTATCTGCCATATTATATTAAAGATCTGCCTTAAGTATTAATTGTTGAAGTGCTTTCTAAAATAAATGGATAGTTGTGAAGTTTAAGATAATTTAGAAAGATAAATGGAGCATAATTGAATTTTCAGAGTACACTTCAAAAAACACATTTCAACAAATGTTGTGAGTTAGACAGAATATCAGAGCAGAATGGTTAGAAATGTCTGAAAAATACAACAATATCTGCTGTTCAGAGAAGATGGTAGTACAGCAGGGGTGAAATCCAACAGGTTCTGACAGGTTCTGGAGAACTGGTAGTGGAAATTTTGAGTAGTTCAGAGAACCAGCAAATACTATCTCTGGCTAGTCCCAGAGTGGGGTGGGAATGGAGATTTTGCAATATCCTTCCTCTGAAGTGGGGTGGGAATGGAGATTTTGCAGTATCCTTCCCCTACCATGCCTACCAAGCCACACCACCCCCACCAAGCCACGCTCACAGAACCGGTAGTAAAAAAATTGGGATTTCATCCCTGTAGTACAGTAAACAATAATGAAGAGAGGGCAGAATTCCTGTACTCCCCTTCTTTCCTTTGCTTCAAACAGGAACTGTGTTAAGACTGATCTAAGGTGGGGAACTATGGGGAGAGAGCCAATAAAGTCAAAATGGCAGCCATAACTATGCAATCAAAAACATCTCCCCCCCAAACCATAATCACAACACTATCAATCATAACACACAAGATCATGTGTGTCATGATCTTGATTTTGTTATCCTCCTGCAGGATAACATATCCCCTCCACAGAGTAACAGATCTCTCTCTGATCTAAGAAAAGCAGCTGACACAAGGAGGGACTGAAAACTCAAGGGAGGTAAAGAGATGAATAGAGACCATCTGTCTCTTATAATAAGTTTAAGTCTCCAGTGCTAGTTAAATTATAACTAAAAAAGCTTGTGGAATGACATTTCCGAGCCCTATTCTGTGATCTTTGAAAGCTCTTGAAAATTTGTTCAGTGCCAGAGAACTGATGAGAAGGCAATATTTTCCTATCTTCAAAACAGGAGGGGAAAGATAACTCAAGGAACTGCAGGTCAGTCATTTTTGTACTGATAGCAGGCAAAAATTCTTGAGCAGTTGGTCTATGAGCATTTAGGGGGGAAAATGCATTGGTCAGCAGGATCAGCATGGGTTTAATTAGAAAAATGATAGATAGATAGATAGATAGATAGATAGATAGATAGATAGATAGATGATAGATAGATAGATAGATAGATAGATAGATAGATAGATAGATAGATAATACAGTCAAACCAACCAGATTGGGAACTCAGTGAATAAAATTACTCCAGAAGGAATTCAACAATGTCTCCTAAGAGATCGTAGAATATGGCAAAATATCAATTGTCACTTAGTAGTATAGAGCAGGTCTAATCATGCCCAGCAAAAGTATATCAATGGCTCCATGTCAAGTTGGAAGGAAGTAATAAATACCATGTCTCAAGGCTACTTCCTAGGCCTTATGCTGTTTACTTACAAAAAGTCTGTAGTAGGGATAAGAAAATATGCAGAATGGTGCAGGGAAAGCAGGCACCACAGAAGGCAGAATCAAGATTCAGGAGTGCTCAGACAAGCTGGAACAATATGTAGCTGAATGTCAACATAGTCAGATGGAATGTCTTAGTTTTAGGTGGTAAAAATCAACAGGATCAGATTGAGAAATTCTCGACTTACTAAGTCTTGGCTGTGCACCGGAAGAAAAGGACAGCAATGTCGTGCAATTCAATCATGGTTTATTCGGCTCCAAGCTTCAAGATAAGACGAGTGCAGTTGCAAAAAGTCAGCGCTGAGACTCTCCACCTCTCAGCGCCATTTAAATAGCTCATACCGCACCTGCTGCCCCTCCCAGCGCTTCACAGCTGATTGCAGGTATCCTTGGCTCTTCGGCACCTCCGCCGTCATGTCATCAGGCATTGCCGTGCGCGCACTCGTTCTCCTAACAGGGAATACCTCAACAGGCTTCCCTGGTCTCGATTTGGTTACTGTGCAGGTTTGGCAGTGTTGAACATATTCCTTAATAGTTTTTCACATTTAGGGTCCAGAATTGGCGTCGTACCAGATGTAGCATTTTAAGAAATCCAAAGTGGCCAGCAGTTTTTACATCATGGCAGCACTGTAATACTGCTTTTTGTAGTGCCTCCAGAATATATAACTTATCTCCTTTCCAGGCAAGACCATCTCTACTTGTTAATACTTACTTATTAATCTGAAATCATGGATCTGTTGACAACGATTTCTGTACTTCATTGTACCACGGGTTCATGGCTTGATAGTGGGTTATTTGACCTTTTACCTGTTTGGGAGGGATCATTGCCTACACCACCTCCTCTCGTTTACTGTTTTAATGAAGTAGGCGTGACAGTGCATCTGCAAGGAAATTATGCCCAGCCGGTATACTTCAGGCGGAAATTAAACCGCTGGAAGTATTGTACCCAGCGTACGGGGGACAGCCTCCTGGGATTTTGCAAAACCTCCAAATTTTTGTGGTCAGTCCATACCTCAAATGGAAGCTTTGCACCCTCAAGTAGGTGCTGCCAAGTCAAAAGAGCCCATCTGACCACAAAGGCCTCCTTTTCTCAAACAGCCAATCCTCTCTCTGTGGGCATCAGTTTTCTTGATGTGTATGCACAGGGTTGCAGTATCCCCTGACTGTTAGTTTGGAGGAGGACAGCCCCCACCACTACGTCACCTGTGTCCACCCGTACGACAAACAATTGGGAGGGATCTGGGTGCTTTAAAACAGGTTCACAAGTGAACAGCTGTTTTATCTGCTCAAACGCCTTTTGACATTCGATTGTCTAGTCAATCAGCTTCCCAGGTTTCGGTTTTCCTACATTGGGCTTGGTTTTTAATAGATCAGTCAAAGGTAATGCTATCTGAGCAAACGCCGGGATGAACTGCCTATAAAAATTAGAGAAACTGAGGAAGCTTTGCAATTGCCTCCTCGTCCTAGGAGCCTGCCACTCAAGTACTGTGGCTACTTTTTTTGGATCCATTTCTACCCCTTTCTCCAATATTCAGTACCCCAGATAGTCTATCTCGGTCTTATGGAACTCACATTTTGATAATTTTATGAAAAGTTTAGCAGCTAGTTGTTTCTCCAAAACTTGTTGTAGCAGTTGAGTGTGTTCCACCATTGTCTTGCTGTATATTAGAATATCATCGAGGTACACTAGGTCCCTGCGATAAAGATGTTCACGCAAGACTTCATTAATGACTTGCATAAAGACAGCTGGGGCACCCTGCAAGCCAAATGGCATTACTCAGAACTGGTAACTGCCTAGGGGACAATTAAAGGTGGTCTTTCATTCATCTCCTGTTTTAATAGAGACCCGATAGTAAGCCTTTTGTAAATCTAACTTTGTAAATATTTTGTCGGTAGCCAGAGTCACTAGTAAATCTTTCATTAAGGGTAATGGATAAAGATGTTCCACACATACGGCATTCAGCCCATGAAAATCCACACACAACCATAGACCCCCACCCTTCTTTTCCCAGAATAAGACTGGTGCTGCCATGTGTGACCTGTTGGGCTGAATAAATCCCCTGGCTAGGTTTTTATCAATATATTTGTGTAATTCCTCAAGTTCCTTTGGAGTCATGGAGTACATGCCCGGTTTTGGTAGTTTGGCTCCAGGTATCAGTTCTATAGCCCAATCAGTCAGTCTGTGAGGCAGCAACACCTCATATTCCTGTTCGCTAAATATCCTCAATAAGTCCTTGTAAATTTCTGGAAAGCCTCCCATCACCGTAAATCCGGTATCTGCTTGCAATGGTGAAGTTTCCTCACCACTCACCTGCTCCTCGGTATTCCCTGAGGGTTCAGGTCTGAGCTCCAATCTCAGCTTACAAAACCCTCCCTCCCACCAAATTACTGGTTTCCACTTGTCTAACCAGGTCAGTCCCAATATAAGGGGTTCGATCATTCAGTCCACTACTATAAACCGAATATTTCCCCAATGTTCCCCAATTTCCAATCTGACGGGTTCAGTTACATGAGTAGCCGGCATGCCCCCCAACACCGACCCATCCATTTGTTCAAAGGTGATGGGAGTCTTTAGGGTCTTAACGGTAATTTTCAAGGACTCTACCGCGGATCAACAGATTAAACATTGTGTGCAGCCAAAGTCTATCAGGGCCCCTTGCTCCAAGCTCAATTTGGCACATAGGTTCCAAATCATTACTGTCATCACAAAAGGTCGTACAGGCCCACTTACCATTGGGTCAACAGTATCATCTTCATCACTATCCTCTAGTATCATGGGTGGCCTCCCACTGACCTCTCCAACAGTTAGACTGCCCACTTCCATCCCCAGTGTACTGGGTTGTACAGGTATGGTCTTGGTCATGGTTTGTGTTCACTCCAAGGTTGACCGTAACCAGGCTGTTTCTTTGGGCACCGGGGTTTGTAGGTCCGATGGTTTAGGGGAGGGAAAGGGACAGTCGGCAGTCCTGTGGCCCATCTGATTGCATCTGAAACATCTGATCAGGAGCCTATGGGTCATATCTGTTGGGACACCTATGGGGCTCTCTTTTCTAGGGACTATTCTGTCTACATTCCTCCATGGGTACATGATATTGCCTTTCCCTCTCACTCAGAATTCTCGAAGACCAACATCTAATTTGTCTGCAGTCTTGAACCATTCGGTTAAATGGGGAAGCAGACCTCTATAGACACATGCCTGGCATATGTCCCTGTCTCATCCCATGTGAAATTGATGTATGATCAACCATTCAGGCCACAATCTCAATCGCTCAGCAAATTTTTTAAATTCTCGCATGTACTCCTTCGCAGAATGTCCTCATTGCTTAAGTGCCATTATCTCTCCCTCAGCAGCCTTGGCTCTGGAGTCATCTTTAAAATGGGCTCTTATTGCCTCTAGGAACATGCCAGCATTAGTCAACTCTCGAGCATGTTCACTGTGGAGGTTGGCTACCCAATCCGCTGCCTCCCATGTTAAGACTGTTGTGATAGCCACCACCATCATCCATTGTGACAGATAGTACTGACCATGCAGGTCTAAATGGCTAATCACCTGACTCAAGAAAAGCACTACTCGATCTAGGCTCCCATTGAATGATGCTTGGATGGGTGGGGGGCCCCAAAATGGTGGTTGTTGAGGCCAGGGCCCACTGGGCCAGAGACGGGCTGACCCTGGAGGTTGCCTATTAGTATCTGTGGTGTGGCTATGACTGAAGGTCAGTCCTGAAGGCTGGAAAGAGGACCCCCCCTATCACTTCTG
Organism: Grayia smithii; assembly: GCA_032468115.1. NCBI lineage: Eukaryota > Metazoa > Chordata > Lepidosauria > Squamata > Grayiidae > Grayia > Grayia smithii. The sequence goes on from JANHFM010004196.1 coordinate 223,619, forward strand.
GCCCCAGTGGCCACCCCCCATGACCCTGGGCCACCCTATGGGTACCTTCTTTGATCATCTGTGTAGGAGCTTTCTGGCTGGTTGCTCCATTCCCTGGGGTTTCCTAGCTCCCTGGTGAAGCCTGAGTTTGGGGCTGGTTAGATGGAATTGAGAACCAGGTCCCCCACTTCCTCTCCCTCTCCAGGTGCCTGATGTGTCCATCCCAGTAACCCACGGCTGCCAGGACGGAGCATTGTGGAAACTGACCTCCCGGAACCTTTCATGCAGGACATCCAGCATGGTTGTCCCTGGCCCTGTTGAGTAGCTCTAGTCCTGGTCATCTTCCTCAATCCAACGTCTTTCACGCCACCCTTGGAATGGCGCTCCCCCAGTGGGCAGTGGGGATGTATCTTGTAGCTTCCCAGGGCCCTGTAACCCCGAGTATGCCACCAATGGACCGAGGGAATGGTCCCCTTTTCTGACCCCCTGGGAGCCCCCAGGAGGGTCTTCAGCCCCAGGCTTCCGCTCCTTGGGCCTGACTACCCTCACCATCCCCAGGCATCTCCTCCTCCACCTCTGGCTCCTCTTCACCCCTTTCACCCACCTGGGGCTCCATGCCAGGAGTAGACACACCTTCAGCCATAGCAGGCAGGAGGAAATATGAGTGCCGACTTCCTCTCGACTTACTAAGTCTTGGCTGCACACCAGAAGAAAAGGATAGCAACATCGTGCAATTCAATCATGGTTTATTTGGCTCCAAGCTTCAAAATAAGATGAGTGCAGTTGCAAAAAGTCAGCGCTGAGAGTCTCCACCTCTCAGCCTTGTTTAAATAGCCTGCGCCACACACGCTGCCCCTCCCAGCACTTCACAGCTAATTGCAGATCTCCTTGACTCTTCAACACCTCCGCTGTCACGTCATTGGGCATCGCCGCTCCGCACCACTCCTGCTGCTCTCCCCCAGTGCCTCACAGCTGATTGTTTCGTATAGGTAGAGTTCCGATTGCCCACCACAGTCACCCCTATGCTGGATTGCTTGATTGCCCATACAGCCAGATATCCAATCATCCATCCACGTGGTGCTCCCCACCACGTTTGGAGCCCCTGCACTTCTGGCCCACCTAGCGCTGCGGATCATGGTTAACGTTCAAGTGTCGAGCCGGCACAGAAACAATATGTGGAAAATGGATCTGCATCAGTGGTGGGTTGCTACCGGTTCCCCCCGGATCGGGCAAACTAGTAGCACCAGCAGCGGAAGGCTCTGCCCACCCAACTGGACACTTTTGCGCATGCACAGACATATCACAACAACTAAGAAGCACCTGCACGAGCAAAACAGTAGCAAACTAAATTGAAACTCACTACTAATCTGCATGCTAGAAATTGATCATGAGTCAATAGTCTAAAATAGCTGTAAATTTTGCCACTGCTCTACATACTGCACTGAGACACCTTGAGAAATCTGGGAATTATGTCAGAATGCTTTTTATAGATTATAGCCTGGCCTTTAATACCATCTTACAAGGCATTGAAAAGCTGACTGAATTTCCCTCCCCTCACTTGTGACTGGGTCAGACTTCCTGATGGACCATCCACAAACGGTAAGAGTTGGATCCTTGACATCTTCCACCCTGAAGCTCAGCATAGGCTCCCCTCAGGGCTGCATGCTCAGCCTCTATCTGTACTTGCTGTATACCCATAACTGCATATCCTTGAATCCATCCAACATCATAAGATGACACAATGATGCTGGGGCTTATAACTGGAGGGAACAAATCAGAATATGGGGAAGAAGTTCAGAAAGTATCCACATGGTATTAAAAAAATAACTTACATCTAAATACTAGCAAGACAAAGGAGATGGTGCTGGATTTCTGGAAGCACAGAGATGAACCTGCCCCACTGTATAAGGGAAGGGGGTGTATGGAGAGAGTTTCATGTTTTAAATTCTTGGGAGTGCTCATTAGTCAAGATCTCACCTGGAAAAACAATGCATCCCTTGTGGTTAGTAAGGCTCAACAGAAACTTAATTTCCTTAGAGTCCTGCAGAAAAATCAGTGGAACAACGGTTGATGACTTCTTTCTATTGGTCCATGATAGAAAGTGTCCTCACATACTGTATAACAGTATGATACACTTGGTTAAAGCAGCGGACAGAGAGGCACTACAGAAAGTGATCAATTTGGCACAAGAAACCATTGGTTGACCTCTAACACCACTGGATGACATCGCCAGGTCTCGTTGTTTCAGCAGAGTAAGGAAGATACTTAGAGATGATTCACATCCTGGCCAGTGTCTCTTTTCACTTTTACCATTGGGAAGAAGATATTGAAGCATAGCCAGTTGAACAAACAGATTTAAAAACAGCTTCTACCCATGGGCTGTCAGACTCCTAAACACAATCACAATCACTACACGTTGATACGGAAATGTATGACTAGTTTTTTCCCCCCAATTATTTTTATTATTCTCTATAGTCTATACTATTCATGTTGTCTTGCATTTTCTGTTATGGATTGCACTAGTAGAGGCTAAACTAATTTCATTGTATATATGATATACAATGACAATAAAGGCTATTTATTATTATTATTATTATTATTATTATTATTATATAAAAGTAAATGTAATCAAAAGCTGCATCAAAATAAGAACAATGTAGAGATCAAAGGAATTCAGCATTCTTCTCTTTTTTATGATGCTCATATCATTTCTAGAATATTGTGACCAGCTCTGGACAATGAATTTTAAGAAATACAATTGACAAAATGTCCAGAGGAGAGTGATTAAAGTGATAAGGAGCTGGTACTAATAGTGGAATAGTTTAAGCCACTTAGTATGCTTAGTCTGGAGAAAAGATGCTGGAATTATGTTTCCTATCTTCAAGGATAAGAAGGGCTGTCCTATAGAAGATGGAGTTGCACTGTTTAGAGGTGTTCCCGAAGACAAAAATAAGTAGATTTAAAATACAAGGAAATGAATTTTGGTTGAATATCAGAAAAGCCTTCAACAATGGAACAGATTACTTGGGTGGCAATGGACTGTTCTTTGTTAAAAGTGTTTTCACAGAGAATGCATGATCATCTATGAGAGATTTTGTAATGGAACTGGTGAAACAATTGGAACAGATAATCTTCAAAATCCTTCCAACACTTGCTTTCTATTAATATAAATAAGGGACCATTTATCCCAATATAAAAATCATTTATTTTTTAGACCATCAAGAAATCATCTTTTGGAAGGTCTGCCTTATGTAGTATACAGATGAGGGTCTCCTGTTTGTATCCCAAATTATGGCATACATGCCCAAAGGGGTCTGTTTGACTCGCATTCTCCCAGGATTTAGGAAAATAATGAAAAAACAAGTCTTTCACCAAGCTTTGACTCTTAATTGGATTTTGATTTTAATACTGACTTCATTGATTCTTTTTATTAAAGTGAGGTGGAACATAAAATAAATAGATAAATAATTAATTAACTCATATGATTTTTTTAAGCTCAGTTTTCACTTTGATTCCATTTTCATCATCTAAAAATATAGATGCATATAGGAGCAATTCCACAGTAATGTTCCTGATTGTAAAAATCACAATAATTCCTGCTTTGCTGATGTCTACAGTATGACAATTTCAAACAGTCTTCTTGGCACTGGAGTTGTTTAATTACTTAAGTCATCTGAACTAACTGAGAAGTTGCCACTTTTCATTATTTCATGGAATATTTATAAGATGTTCTATATTCAGAAAGCTGCCCTTTAGCATGTATAAAACTGCAGTCAGTATTTTCCATAAGAGAGAATGGAACCCTTAGGTTAGGTTAGCATTGGGCGGCTGCACATATTGTATCTTTAGATTTGAAGACCCACTATTGTGGTACTTGGGAACATTATCAATGGCTTGTAAAGTCCTTTAAATATTAACTTGCAATGAAGGATTATGGGATTTTTCAATATTTTCATAAAATATTTTTCTTGAAAGGAGCATTGGTCTTAACTGAGACGCACCTTCTCATTGGGTGGAGACAGCAGCCTCTGAGTTGTCCTTCGTCTGTGAATTGCAGGTCAACCATTGCCAGGAGGGCCTCCTCTCATTTCAGGATCTGGGGTCCCCGACACTTTCTCACCATAGTCATCCATCGTTCATCGAGAAGGTGGAGCATCGGGACCCGGATCTTTCCAATGAGGAGGGGTTGCTGCCAGAACAGCTGGCATTTACGGCCTGTTTCCACTAATATTATTATTATTATTAATTTTATTTATTTACTAATATATTTAAGTCATTGCTGTTAAAAGTGATTAATGTGACATGTCTCAGGCCAGCTTCTGCAACTGATGGGCCCTCATCCTCCAGAGAGGTCTTGGACCCCCTGTTTTCTGAACGCAACAAGGTGGTCGATGCAGTTCCAGCGTCTTGGCTTTTCCTTGATGTCATCCAACGACAGTGGGCATTGCCTGAGTTGCCTCCGATACCTTCCTCCACAGACAAGTGGTTCTACAACATCACGCAGGATTTGGCAACACTGCTCCAGGTACCATTGGTGGACACCCCAGTAACAGCCTTATTGCCCAACACTTCTATTCCAGGTGAACTGGACGAAGGGCTATGCCCAGAGGAATGACAGTCGGACCAGTCCCTTCAATGGGTCCACCAAGGTGCAGCATGCACAATTTGATCTTCCACCACAGCGTCATTTTTTTAATCAGGCAACCTTGCTCTGATTGTGAAAGTTCGAGGACAAGTTGCCAGCAGAGGACACTGGACTGCAGCAAGATCTTAACAAGATCATAGCTGCAGTCCAGTTTTCTGCCAACGCTACCCTCAATTTGGCCCATTTTGCCTCCAAATCTATGGCTTCTGCGGTACACAGCACGCCACCTGTTTTGGCTCAGGCATTGGCAGGTGGAGGACATCACAAGTGGTGCCTCGCATCTGCCCCCTTTATAGGAAATAAATTATTTGGGCCAGCCTTGGAGCTCTTGCTGGTAGAGACAAAAGACAAACGTAAGATACTGCCTATGTCTCAACAATGAGGTGAATTTTGATTTCCGCCTCTTTTCCGCAGGCCTCCTGTTCGGGAATCTGAGAGGGGGACTGGACCCTCGCAGTCTCAAGGGTCTTTTGGGCCTAGACAGTGGATGCACCAAGACAGGCCCCCTCGTGGTAGAACCTTTTCAGGCAAACGGCCTTTTCGGGGGAGAGGAAATCATCCATTCCATCGCCAATGCTAACTGTGTTTTCAGCCTTCCCATCTGTGGCAGATTAGCTCTCTTTGCCAACTGATGGAATTTGGGAACTTGGGGAACATGGGAATATTATCAATAGCTTGTAAAATCCTTTAAATATTAATTTGCACTGAAGGATTATGGGATTTTTCGATATCTTCATAAAATATTTTTCTTGAAATATGAGTTTCCAAGGGAATTCTGGTTCACAATTATTTTTCTGCCATAATGTTATTTTAAGAACTCATTCGGCAAATTTACAGTCCCAAATTTGCCTCTGGAACAGGATACAAGAGGAATTGGGAGAAAGAATGATTGTAAAAAATCATTCTAAAAGGAACTTTAGAATTTTCAACAACTGGAGTACTACAGTATTCCTGAAAGTTCTGTCTTCTAGTTGTACTAATCTGCAAGTCCCATTATCCATAGATTTGTCACCTGTATTCTGTGGGCAGGAATTATTCATTTCATACATAATTCTAAGGCAGCTATAACCATTATACAGAAGAATATAGATGGCTCAGCAGTTTAAGACCTTGTTAGCTGGAGAACTGGTAGCTCAGATTCAAGCACTGCACAACAGAGCACTGCACAACAGAGTGACTTTATTTATTTGTTTATTTTGATTTATATGCCACCCAACTCCCAAAGGACTCCGGGCGGCTCACAATAAAACACAGTAACACAAGTTCCTGATTCTTGCCTCAGTTCCTGCCCATCTAGCAGTTCGAAGACATAAAAATGCAAGTAGATTAATAGGTACCATTTCAGCGGGAAGCTAACAGCATTCCATGACCATGGAAATTGTCTTCGGACAATGCTGAATCCCTTGGCCAGGAAAATCTTTACTATATTTACTATATGACTTCTGAAGGCCATTGGTATCTCTCAGTTTAAAATATATGGATTTTCCTTATTTAAAATAAATTTATATGCAACTTTTTTTGTGTGAAGATTACACACACACACACACACAATGGTAAATGGTACTATTTCATAATTAAAAAATAAATAAATTCTAGGAAGGAATATGACTTTGGATCTTTAAGGTAAAGTTTTTTTCACTTCTTTTTAAATTGCTGTGTTCTTATGACTTTGGTATACTATTAAAATGTATCTCCTCTGTGGTTTTTCTAAACTAGGCCAGTGTTGCTCCTGCCCTTCATATGTAGCTCAATCCATTGTATTTGCATGGAGATGGGGGAATTAAAAGAAAGTCAAAATGGTAACGGAAAATCGCACAGTCAAGATTCCATAATGCAAGCAAAGAAGGACAGGATTTCAATCACATGGTTGGTTATACCATCTTGATTTTTTAAAATCTGTTCCCTGCAGTCACCCCAGATCTCAATCCTAAACTGATCTGAAGAAAATCTTATATCTTCTCAAGATGTTTGTAGAGATTATTGGCATAAATAGTTATTGCTATAGCTGGTCACATAGTAAGCCAGATATTGAGACTGGATTTGACATTTTTATCCATCTATTAAGTCCCATTCAAGGACCTAGGATATGCTGATATGATCTGATGGTGTTAAAGATATCATCACAGGATATAAATTATTCCAAGTAATGTCTTACACAATTGATTGGTGGTGATTTTGACAATGCCAATGGTGTTCAAATGGTGTTGCACTTTTTTTGGGATTGTACCCAAGGTACCTATTTCTATTAGCACTGTATTTGCTTTCTTTTGTCACAGTCATTGGGTGAATAGCAGAACATACAGTAGTATAGCATAGCACAGCGCAGCGCAGCACAGCACAGCACAGCATAACATAGCATAGCATAGAACAGAATATTTATTGGCCACATATGATTAGACACACAAGGAATTTATCTTTGGTGCAGAATCTATCAATGTACATGCAAAGCAACAGATTATTATGATTACCTGCAGGTTTTTGTATTTTGTGACTTTTTCTAGTTTTTCTGTTTTAATTTCTTTGTCCAAATACTGCCATTTCCACTATTCAATTTTTTTTGTCTTATCAACAATTATTACAACTGGGTATCATGTGGCAGGTGCTTATCCAAATTCTAACTTCTTCATTAGCTAATACTTTGTCAATGGCCTCACCAGTTCTTGCTTGTAAGGAAATGGTATTTCTTCCAATGCACCATTTTTGCTACTTTGTCATGTAATTGTTTGTAATCAGTCTATACAATCTTCTTGTATAAACTAGCAAAGTACTTCACTTCTTCTTCAGCTTCTTTGTGGAGATAGCATTTGCTGTCAGTTGCTGTAACTCCCTCCCATGGTTGAAATGAGTCCTATAGATTCACATTCTAGCACAGGTCACTGACAAAATGTAAATAATAAATAAATAATAATTTTATGTAAATAAAAATAACCATCAAATCACAAGTTTTTAAACTTTAGTTTTTTCTTCTGTCACCGATTATGGTCAGTCTGTAGAAGAACTGCTATTATAGGAAGAGAGTCATGTTAACTTCTGATAGCAAGAAATAAAAGGAGCTTGGATCCATCTTTTCCAACATTGCTAAACTCAAAAGGTTTCAAAGCCATCAGGTGGGTTGCTACCAGTTCGGACCAGTTTGGGAGAGCCATTAGTAGAAATTTGCATGGTTCCCTGAACCAGTAGTGACTTCTGGCTGGCCATGCCTCCAAACCGGTCTCCGGTCCCCACTTGCTCACCCCATCTGCCCAATGCTTGCTCGCCCTGCCTGCCCACCCATCCTGCCCAGCCACTACTTGCAGAATCTAAGGACGAACTTCTGCTCACCGTGCTGGCAAAGGTAAGGCCAAAGGGCATGGGCCAGCAGGTGGGTGGGGGAAGGAGAGCTGGTGGAGGGATGATAACAGCAGCATGTGGACTGATGCACGCAGGAAGGGAGTGGAGCATGTGGGAGATCACAGCACCGGAGCTTTTCCCGTGTGTTTTCCCCAGCCAGCTAGGCCTGCGACAAAAGCACGTGGGAGATCCTAGCTGCAGTTTACTTATGAGCAACATTGGCTGGGAGATGCAGGGAAAAAGGCCAATGGTGCTCACAAGTAAACAGGCTCCTACGGGGGGTCGTGCCTCCACGCCCACAACATCTTCACCTGAGGGCATCGCTGGCAGCAACTTCCTGCGCCTCCCATTCTGTGCTCTTCCTGCTGCTGCTTGGCCTCCTTGATGCAGAGAGACAGGAGGCGGCGGTTTTGATGGCTGCGAGCTGCTGGCTTTGAGCAGCAGATTGAGCAAACCAGCAATCTGCTGGCTGCCTCTAATCTGCAGTTTACTCATGAGCAAGTTTACTCATGAGCATGGTGCTCACAAGTAAACTGCAGATTACAGGAAGCTGGCAGATTGCTGATTTACTCACTCTGCTGTTCGCCTGGTAGAGCGCAGATTGGCAGCTCTGGGTCATCTCTCAGCAATAGCATGCAGGGAAAAACCTTACACAGTAAAGAAAAACTTCACTTGAGTGTGAGAAGTTAATTGCCTCGCACTCGCAAGAACTTTTTCTTTACTCTGCAAAGTTTTTCCCTGCACGCAATGGCTGAGAGATGACCCAGAGCTGCCACTCTCTGGTAAAATGCATGTCACTCAGTGGGGCGCAATTTGGGGGTGGCAGGTGGGGCAGGTGATGGGGGGAGCTCGGCAGGCTTTGCAGCTGTGTGTCTACAAAGGTTGCCGGGCCAGCTCCCCTCTCCCTGCTGGCAGCGCCTCCTGAAGCCACTGGAGTTACATGCAGCCATTGCCCTGGGACTGATAGGGGCAGCAGCAGCCCTCTCCTATCTTTCTCCAGCTGGGCAGGAAAAAAAAGGAAGGGGACTTCACAAACAAAAGAGAAATCTCTCTTTTGGCACCAGAGCCAAAGCTAAAAGAAACTGGTGGGGAGAAAAAGAGGGAGGGTAGGAACAGGGGAAGGACAATTTTTTTGTTGTTTTAACTCTGTAGCAACATCTTTCCCAGATACTGCTTTCTCTGCTCAGCAGCAGAGCTTTTTTTTTTAAGGTTAGTCCTTCTTCCCGGGAGAAAGAAGAGTAGGGGTGGGGAGAGAAAAAGAAGGCAGCATGGGATGGTGGGAGGGTGGAAGTGGGGGACGTCTTAGTCCCAGTTGGTTGCTTCCTTGGTCCCCTCAACTTTTCAGTTCCAGAAAGCGGCTGAAAAATGCCCTCCTGCTGTTTTGCAGCCATGCACCATTTTCTGTCCTTGCCTCTTTCCCATTTTTATTTGGTTTTCCCTCCCCCCGAAAGGAGTTTCAAGCAAAAGGAAGTGAGTGGGGGGGGGGAAAGGGGAAGAAGGATCCGGAAGTGGGAAGGGAAGGGATTGGGAAGAATGAGAATGAGGAGGGCTTCCTGGCTTAGGGAAGGCTCGGAGTCTGGAATCCAAAGCATGTCTTTCCTCTTTTCCCTTGCGGTGCTTTTCTTTCCAAACCCCCCTCCCCCAGTCCACTCTCTTTCCCTAAAAAGGGAGTCTTGGTCCAAAGTGGGTGGTGTATAACGAAAGTAAGATTTAAAGGAAACAAGGAAGGAAAGGTTTTGTAAGGAAGGTTTTGTAAGGAAAACAAGTATTGTCAAGGTTCAGTGGAGCCATACTAGTATTCCAAACTAATGAGTCTTAAAATGGGCAGTACTTCCATTTAAAGAAGAAAAGCATAGCTCAGACTATTGCTATGAATTTTTGCTCCTATATTCTGTTGTTTAGGTATAAATTTTGTTAATGTAGAAATTTTACTTACAGTATATTAAACAATGGAGCTAGCTGTCTGCCTGCAATTATGTGTATCTATTAGGAG
>JANHFM010004196.1:251935-265939 GCA_032468115.1 Grayia smithii
CCTGGGAGGGGTGGGGTGGGCAGGGTCAGCCAAAACCCCGCAGCAGCCCACCCTTAACTGTGATAATATTAATCTGGCTAAACGTTTGTAGGATCCAAACCCACTTAGTCCAGAAAGGTGGGTGATTCTACAACTTTCATTGAGCAATTTAGGATTTAAACATTTAATTTTGAGAATGTTTCTTTTTGTGGCACAGAATCTATTTTAATTTTGGGGACTTTATCTATTGGGTTCACTGCTCTTTTACTGAATATGTGAAGTATATTTGTTTTTTAGACCAATAAAACAGAGCACAGAAGCAATTTTTATAACACTCTTTCAGTCTGGCATGATATGTAAACCATTGCATGATAGGTTGTCATACATGTTGGAAATTTCTCCCAAAAGAAAGTTTCTCTTTTACATTAATAACATTTGATTTAACCACTCCATTATTCTCTTGCTGATTTTTAAAAAAAACAGTAACAATCTATGACACCAAATCAGTAGTGATTTGCTGGGTTACAACACAGAAACACTTTCCCATAAACCACTACAGTGCTTTAAGATTTATTTTCATTCCTACTGTGGGTGAAAAGTTCACAGAGCAGAGAATTTTATTCAGATGAAAATTATCATGGAAACATCATCTGATATAAACCAAACATTGACCTGTTAGTCAAGTGGAGAAAAAGGAAATATAAAGGTGCTTCCCAATGCATAATCAGTTTATTTTTTCAAAGTATGCACCAGCTCCCCAAACCTGTTGCTTTTCAGATGTCTTTAACTTCCATTTCCATTAGTCTATTGGCCAGTTGCCCTGGGATAATAGGAACTGAAATCTCAATGGCATTAAGTTAAGAAAGACAGACTTAAATCAGCAAGTTGAAACACATTTATTTATTTATTTACTTATTTATTTAGACAGCCAGTTTAGGGTAATGGTCATGGCATCAGGTTAGAAACAGATGCTATGAGTTCTAGTGCTGTTTTAGGCATAAAACCATCTGGGTGACTTTGGGCCAGTCACTCCCTCTCGGCCCTAGGAAGCAGGGAATGGCAAACTACTTTCTAAAATGTTGCTAAGAAAACTGCAGAGACTTGATCAGGAATCAAAAACTGATTCAAACATGCATGTACACACACACACACACACACACACACACAGAGAAGGGGGAAGAAGGGAGGAAGGGGGAAGAGAGATAGAGATAGAGAGACATCTTTATTCAGTTTACATAACTGATCATCTCACATATGTAACTCTAGGGTCTTAGAGCCTTAATACATCATGAACAATGAATAAAAATACAAATGAAAGCAACATTAAACTATATGTGTCTGTGTATACATACATATATACATATACAAACATATACACACACACACACACATACACACAAACTTAGGTTGAGTACAGACCATTCATATTTTTCAGTACAACTTCTGTGTGTACTGAACACCACAATCCCCAATAGCTCTCTTTGGCAAAAAATACATTAATATTCCTCTAGGCACAGGTCTGGGTTCAATAGTCAACATCCTGCAAGAGACATAAAGAGTTCAACTCAATTCCTCAATGGCTTCTGATACTGTCAATCACAGATATTTTCTGGATCCTTTATATGATTTGAGATGGGGGCATAGGATTATAGTGTTCTTGCTTTGGCTTGAAGTGATAACCTCAGAAAGCAGCATTGGATCATTATACCTTTCTAGACTGGCAACTATGCTGTAGAGTATCATAAAGCCCTACTTTATCTTCAGTGCTATTAATAATTTTTTAATCCACCTGGCTAGTTGTTATCAACACCCTGAGATCATTGTACTACACCAGATGAATCAAGAGAGGTTGTGCATCTTCTGAACCTGGGTCTGCATGCAATGATGAGCTAACTGAGGCCCTAAACTAGAGGTTCAAACTTGGCAGCTTTAAGACTTGTGGACTTCAAGTTGAAATCCACAAGTCTTAAAGTTGCCAACTTTGAAGACCTCTGCCCTAAACAGTTTGGAAGCAGGATAATTGATAGTCTCACTATCACAGACCTGGAAGGTCACTGTGACCATAGAAGGGCTCTTGTTACATGTGTTGCATGGGGTACTCATGGATGGTTCTTTTCTGGAAAGGTCCCTTTGAGGCCTTTTCTTGAAGCCACCAAGGCCTTTCCTGCATGAAAATTGGATTATTACTTCTGCTTTGCTTTTGTTTCTCTGCCTCATTTGAATGAATAGGTTTTGGTTTTTTTTTATTTTTATGTTATTAAAAAACAACAACCAAGCAATAGTGTCATATTCGGGGTTGTGGTAGCAATTCAAAAAAGTGGGATGAGATATTATTTTAAAGAAGAGAATGTTCCATGCTTTTTAGGTTATAAATGTCAACCTTGCATAATAAAACTAAGTTATATTTCTTTTCAAAGTCAATTTCTTTCTTCCCCAGTTCTTGGTATGAGTTACTTACAGTCAGATTGCAAACACCATCAAAAGTTACACTGAAGCAAAGGAAATAGCACAAGATAAATGTCTCAGAATAAAACTTGCTACTGGAAAATGTAATCTAAAAGTTTCCACATGGTTGTAAAACCCTTCCCTTAAAAAACTGCTACATCATGAAATGAATACTAACAGATTTGTCTCATATTAAATATTTTATGAATTTTTCTTAAATATGTCACTTTGTATGTATCTACAGCATCTATTGCCTTGATCCTTTTTGTTTAATTGAGGTTTTTGGTGGGGTGTGGGTTTTTTTTTTTTTTTTTGTTTGTAAAGCAATGTTATATTTTTCCTTTTAAAAAAATCAATATTATTACTTCTTTTAAAAATTGTCAGATCTTTAGCAGATAATTTGGCAGTCATAGCCATGAGAACCTCTTCATAACTACAAAATATTTTTTTCTTGACATTACTGAAAAAAGATTCTATAGCTTTTCAAAAATGTGAGAATCTGAACCAATTTTGATGGCTCATGCTAAATTAATGAAGGAATCACAGTTTCCTGTGTGCAAACCCCATCTAAATATAGGAAAGCTCCACAGAAGTAAGAGCAGAATCATACTTGCCTCAGTCAAATCAGATACTCACATTTCTGAGTGAATCTGTTTCTGAGTAACTCTTGAGGTTACAAATGGATTGTAACTTAAGAAATTGCAAGAGGAGCAGGAAGGAAGGCTGTCATCATGCGTGTTCAATAAACACTCAGACTGGAGAAGACAAAATTAAATGGTGAAATGTACAATTTGTCAATATTGCACTCCTAATTTATTAGGCTAAATGCTTCCAAGTTTCATATACAACAGTTCTAAGTTGTTGAACCAATCCAGGCAATCAAGTAATGATGTAGTCTTTTTTTCAGAATAGTTCTACCTCAAATCCTTTTAATATAGCAAAACCTCCATCAACCACTTGACTCTTTATACACTGATCTGTTGATTAATACGTATCCAGTACTGTATATTTTAATCAGTGAATGGAAAATGAATTTGATGGCCAACAGTACTGGGGTTCTTCACATAGTAATTCATGTTTCTGTAAGAGTTAACGTGAACTTTCTCTTTTTTCTTTTCTGCCCCTTGCATTGTATCATTTAGTCTGAAAAGAGTCTGTTTACTTCCAAAACCCTGTCCTCCTGGCCCTTTCCTCACAACGTGCTAATTACAATTCTTTGGTATGCCTTTTTTGCTGGCTGCATCTGTGTTTACATATCTTCTGTGATCAGTCAGAGGCCCACTCTGGGGCCTTTCAGCTCCTTTCAAAACTCGTCCTCCAGGAGTTTAACCAAACTCAGCATTGCTAAGATCAGTTACTCCCTGGAGCCTTCCCTGGTCAATTTCTAGCATTCACTGACATTTTGACATAAATCGGCAGGCAAATGCTCCCTAGTCTAGAGATATGAAATTTGGAAAAGTGTGAATTCAAACAACTGTTGATAAATTGCTCTATAAGGCCTTCACCATTAATTTCTGTCAGTAGACAGTAAAATGGCAATGGCTGCTCAACATGGTTCCAAAAACAACATTTTCTTCTCTGGAGTAGAACACACAACACTGACAAATTGGAATTCATCTTGTTGAGTTGGTGGATATCTAAAATTACACAGATGGTGTTGAACAAAGTTTGTGTTCTCTTTCCAGTTTAAACAGGATTGTGCCCTTTAGTCAGATTTCAAGGGTTTTTGTTGGCCTTTCTCTGGGCATCCAAAGAAGGTCTTTATCCAACATAGAAACCCATAAAGCCCTGGTTGACCAAGATTGGTGCCCTGATTGGTGTCTCTGAAAACACCATGAACCCTGGAGGCAAGCCTCAGTAGCAGCCTAGGCCTCTGGAACAAGGTCTCTGGAACACACTGAATCAAGGTGGATCAAATTAACTGATGTTTCAGAAGGCTCTTAGTATTTGATGTTTTATAATTTTCTGTACTTGTTGGCTTTAAAATATTATTCAAAATTTGTAATTTATAATATTGCATATACACCTCGAACCATACTAGTAAAATTAAAGTTGTGCTATTGCCACAAGAGGAAAAGCTACCCATATATAATGAATATTATGGGAGATTAAAGTTCAATACTTGTTTTAAATAAAGAAATGGAGTTAGAATTTTAAACAGCATCCAAAGATAAATATTAATTTTCTAAATTAATATTTTGAGACTGTCTTGCTATTATTTTAGATTGTGCAAGCTACCCTCCCCCCCTTACAAGAGCAGCCATTTTGTGAAAACACTCCTGATATACTTCCAAATTTCAAACACATCTACCAGCCCCACAAAGATTGCCAACTGCAGGATAAATTTTCACATCCATTTCATTAGTGGCAATATAAAATTTGATAGATATTCTGAGCTCAGCAATAATAAAAGCAGATGTGGTAAAGTATTCAGCATTCTCAAAGCACTTAAGACATTTTGTATTATAACTGTTGCTACAACAAAGAAATGGTAAGCTGGAAAAGCACAGAAAGAGGAAACCAAAATAGTCAGGATGATGAAACAGTTCCTTATAGGAGGAAAATCAGCAATGTCTGATCTCAGGGAAAAGAAAAATAAAGAACTGGAAGAATTAAAGGTGTAGATAGAGGGTGTAGAAAGTTTTATTCTTCCTTCTCCCATAATACCAAAATTCAGGAACATCACATTTGTCTGATGGAGCATCAAGAGAAAAATGTTTCTTAAAGCATAAACTATGTAAATTTCAATGAGAAGATTTGAGGCACACTGAGACCACCAGACTTCCCCATTGTGAGTGACTACCAGCTATTTATTTATAAAATTTATAGGCTGCTCATCTTACTTCAAAGTAACTCTGGGAGGCTTCAGTTTCTGAAATTCAGTAAGAGGCATTGTCATCTTCTATTCATCTTTAACTCTCCACTGAAAATATGTCTTCCACTTGTCTTTTCTTCTTCCAAATTGATTTTTTTAAAATGTTCTTTAATATTCAATTTCACATTTTATTCAATGAACTGAGTTGGAATATGGCACAAAAATGATGTAAATAAATAAAGTATTGTGGATGTTGAAGCCAGGATTATGTAGTAATGTGAAGTCATCCATTTGGCTTCCATACCTGAGGCAAGCCTGGAACTCAAGTATCCTGGTTTCTAAGCTGCATCTTAACCACAGCAGCAAACTGGCTCCAGTTGTCTCAGTTTAGTAAAGTGAATATTATTTGGTTAAATAGCAACAGCAATTGCAGTTGGACTTATATACCGCTCCATAGCACTTTATGACATTCTTGGAGAGTTTATAAAAAAAGAAAACAATTTTGGACACAGATTCAAAATGAGATGATAAATAAATACAGTATTTTTGTTTTACAAAAATATAAGAAGTATCTAGAACACATGAATGAGAGGCATAACTTTTATTTTGTTCCAGGAGATGGCCAGAGCTCAACAGTTTGTTCAGACTAAGTAAAATTGGAGTCTAAGGTACCAATGCAGCTGTCACAGTGTCCTGGACAGCTCAGAGGAATAATCATTGAAAGTCAATAACTTTTACCTAGCACAGATTCTTTCCAACTTCTCTACCAAAATGGTGGGGTGGGGAGAAATTATTTCTCCACATTTCTCTAACAGAAAGAAAATCTATCAAAGACAGGAATCGTCCCTACTTATGAGAGTAGGACTGCCATTGAGAAAATTGAATTCCCTCATGATATTGTGTCTTGTAATATAATTTAAATGGGAAGCTAGGAAAACTTCCAACAACTACAAGGATGCATAATGGAAAACAGGACATTTGCACATATATACCACACTCCAGTCATGGGAATTTCCCTGCAGTACTCCTTTCACTTCCAAAAGCAAATTCTTTTTTATCCAATAGATGGAAACTGGCAGGGGAAAAAATGCATGAGATTGTCTTAGCCTCCACTCATTTAAATCTTCAGATGGTGCTTCAGAAACAGACCATGAAGAACCTTTGGGGTTGCAGTTTTTTTGTCCACTAAAAGTAATCTTAGCCACTTCACCACCTTGCTCATTATGGCATTGGAGTGATTGTGAAATCATCTATGGTCTTTATCAGAAACCCCAAGTTCCCATTCTCTGCAAAGAAGTAGTAGTCAATTATCTTTTATCTGCAGAGTATAAAAGGGATACTATTTTCTTCCACAAATGAAAGGCAGAGAATTATAATTCCTTAGCATCTCTTACAAAGAGAAAATATTAATGCACAAGAAAAAAACTTGACAATGCTCACCAATTCATTATGCTCAGTAGTGAAATAAGATTTCAATTAATGGGAAAGACTCTGCTGAGGCATTAGGAAGATTATTATGGATCCACGGTATTGGAAGAGGTAACAGAGCAATCTTCTCTCTTTTGATGATGTTGTCACTACAAAATGGAAATTAGAAGGCAGAATCCTAGTTCATGAGACAACACCTTGTTTATAGCCTGTTGTTTACGATTGCCACTAGAGAAAAAGAACAAAGCAAGGAAAACTTTCATTTTTAGCAGAAACTATATTTAAAAAGACAGAAGTGTCCTTAAGTGTTAAGAGCCTCCAGTGACAGAAATGCAGACTGGTTCTTTTAATGGAAAATTGCATGTCTGCAGATGCAATAGATTTTCCATCTGAGTCTCATGAAATGTGATTTTCTTGCCATTAGCATGCTTGCTGAATAAAGTTGCCTAAAAGTCCCATGCTCCCATCACCATAGTTGAAATGATTTTATATTTGTATTAGACAACCAGTTTTATGCAGTCATTAAGGAACTAGACTAAAAACCATGAGACCATAAATTCTAGTCCCACCATGAGCACAGGGTGACCTTGATCCAGTCTCTTTCTCTTAGCCATTGGAAATGAGCAATGACAAACCATTTCTGAAACTTTTTCAAGAAATCTGCAGAGATTAATCTAGGTCAGGGGTCAGCAATTTGCAGCTCTGGAGCTGCATGTGGCTCTTTCATCCCTCTGCTGCAGCTCCCTGTCACTCAAAATATGCATCACAACTATCAATGTGCGACACCTACCAACATGCAATTTATTGAGTTTTTCAATCCCCAATAGGCCAAACATGGATAAATCGAAGAAAAGAAAAGTTTCAGAGGAAAACAGAATGTTTAATTCAATTACATATGCTAATTTTGTGGCCGCTCAAGAAATAGTCAGGCACGGGAAGGGTTTTGGGGCTCCCAGTGTTTTCTTTTCTGTGGGAAACGGGTCCAAATGGCTCTTTGAGTGTTTAAGATTGCAGACCCCTGGTCTAGGTAGTCTTCAAGAATCACTGACTTGAAGTCCTCACCCCTCAAAAGGGGGCTGTTACTTATAACAGCCTATCTAAATCTAATAGCCTCGGATGTCCTGACTTCCCCATCCAGATGAGATGATGAAAACAACATATCTGGAAGATACCATGCTCAGAAAGAGTATAAAACCCTTCTCTCATACTCCTTAGCATTTTGAATTGACTTGGAATCATCAATTCATCTAAGAGATATACAGTGTGAGCTATACATTATGAAAGCAGACAAATATATGTGTCCCAGAATAATGTTACAGGATCCAATTTGGGTTGATCACTGGGACCACAGGTTTTGTATTCTTAGCTTTCGGACTCGTCCTGGAGTCCATCTTCAGGAAACTTATCTACAGCATGAGCCTAAAAGCTTGGAATACAAAACCTCTGATCGGGGTGACTGACCCAGATTGGATCCTGCAAGCTACTTATTGCCCAAATAATAGAGGAGTATTTTTTTCCTAAGGAGGCCACTTTTTATGAACTCTATTTTAGTCTAAAATATTTTGGAGACGGGAAAACCTGTAATGGAGATATTGGCACACATCTATTGCCTCCTCTGTAATCAGGCCAAGCTCAATAAATAATTTCTGGGAATTATTTTAAAGAAATCACATGATGGAACTCTTGTTATTTTTAAAATTGGCAAAGATTAAAGAAATGGAGACTGAAAACAGCCAGCTTGGGCTACAGATAATCATGCTTTACAATCTGAAGAAAAAGAATAATATGACAGCCCAACTGCACACCTACCAAAATAGCTCAATTGCAATATTTCACCTACTGTTTATCCTAGAGGAGGGGAAGGGTATGTAAAAAGACAATAAATTTCTCAGATTTCTTCAAGCTGCCAAAGACATTATTTTGCTAGCATATTCTCATAGTATATGTGAACACAAGGATCACATGAACTGTATGACTTTAGCAAAGCAGTCCAAGCACTTCTCAAAATCATGGAGTTGTGTGCCATTTGGTCAATAGTTCTTAATACAATTATGGAACTGGGACCAATAAAGGACTTTTAAGACAATGATTTTTAAGTATGTAGTTAATGATTGGTTCACAGCAGTGACATTTAATTTATAGCAAATCAAAGCACTCACCCACCTAACAGAATATTATCTACGCTGATTGGCACTAAAGATTTAGAAATCCTGCTTGGTTCAGCCTCCTTATAAAAAAGAATGAAGTTGTGACCTGTTCCATGTAGAACTTATGATCTAATTCTTCATTCATACAGTTCCTCTAAATCTACTAGATAGATATCTAATAACTAATGTTAATTAATATAAAGAAAAAGAAAAAAATAAATAAAGAGAAAGCTAAAAAGAAAAAAGTTGCTTTTGATTTTCTTTACAGCAGTTATAAATACAATTACAATTATATATAGTTATAAACGAATTATAAATTCCTCTGTGGTTACATAGTTTTGTTCTTTCTATAGCTTACCCTGTGGAATCATCAAAACCATAAATCATTAGTTCAATTTTTCTGTTTTACAAGAAAAAAATCTATAAGGTATTTCCAGCCTGCAGTAAACATAGATAATTGTATTTTCTCTGATCAAAGAAATCATTTTAGACATCTTAGCAAATTTCCTCTTCACTGAATATTCCTCTATTGTGGGTAGTTTGAGTCTTTCCACCTTTTTATATACAATAATCTCACTGCAGTTACCATGTAAGAAAAAGAATTCCATATCATTTTTCCAACTGTTTTTTCATCAATTCCAAAACGAAAACCTATGGTCCCAACTGTTTATCCATCTTTTAAAATATCCTGAATCAATGTGTTTCTTTAAATCCATCGCCTCAAAAAACTAGCTTTTTAACATGTTCACCAAACATGATAAAATATCCCTATTTGTTGTTCACATTTTCAATGTAAGTTCCTTACACAATTTTCCAGGAAAATGTACCAACGGTATATCAATTTAAAAAAAAAATCATTTAAGATTATAATCGTATAAATTTCAATCCTTTAAACTACATATTTTCCTATTGTTCCATTGTATAACATACCTTTTATCACACATTAATTCCCTTGTTCTTATTAATTTCAATACACATTTTAGCAATTATATGTTCATTATTTGTATACAATTCTATTTAAAATTCAGTCTTACAATGTTCAGAACCATAAACTATTTGCCTCCTTTAAATGTTTCTAATAACTATAAGTAAGAAAACTATTGACAACTATATCCTTTTACCACAGGTTATTCAGTTTATTTTATTTTCTATTCCCTTTGACAAAATTTTAATATCTAATTATAAGTTAGCAATTTATGTTTGTCCACTTCTCATCTGTAAAATTCTTCTTGTGCTAAAGCCATCAGATAATTTTGGGTATAACCTGGGTTTGAATCTATTTTCAGATTCAGGTGGTATTCAGCAGGTTCTGACCAGTTCTGGAGAACCGGTGGGGTAAATTTTGAGTAGTTGGGAGAACCGGTAAATACCACCTCTGACTGGCCCTACCCACATCTATTCTCTGCCTCCTGAGTCTCAGCTGATCAGGAGGAAGTGGGGATTTTGCAGTAACCTTCCCCTGGAGTGGGGAGGGAATGGGAATGGAGATTTTACAGTATCCTTCCCCTGCTACGCCCACCAAGCCAAGCCATGCCCATCAAGCCATGCCCACAGAACCAGTAGTAAAAAAAATAGAACCTCCCGCTGATGTATTTCATATTCTAAATGTGACAAATCTGAACATAATGGTTTAAAAATCCTTTTTTAAAATAATCATATCACAAATATCCATGCCACTCAAATCTCTGGTTGTGTTCTTACTAACTCAATAGCCTTCTGTTTCTCAGAAGTATGCACTCTTTCACCCAAATCAAATAGCAAACTGCAAAATACAGTTTCAACTCAGGTAGGCCCAATCATCTTCTTTCCTTTGCAATACCTTATACTTAATTCATGGTTTTTTTGCCCTGCCAAATTTAGATATATCATTCTGCCACTGTTAAATGGTGCATTAGTTGTCAAAAGGTGTATTATCAGATATCTGCAGGCTCTTTCAGGAAAACAAGAATAGAATAGCAATGTAGAATAAAATTGTAATCTGCATATAGAAACATTTGTCTACTTTTCCTATGTATGTGCTTTATTTTAGTAACATATTCTATAAATGAAACATAGTACAACTATATGAAGAATATACTGCATACTTGATTTCTCTTTGAGAGATCAATACCTTAGTATTAATCACAAAAAACCTGATCTTTCTACAAGGTTTGTACAACAACATGGGTTACCTCTATTCCAAGTATTAGATATTTCTATTACTATCTTTTTTCATAAATTAACAGCATATGAGCTGAAGTTTTTCTGATATTTTGAAAGCTTTCATGAATATTCGAATCAGATGGGTTTAATTTCAAAGCACATTCCATGAAAAAAAAAACAATCCAACCATGATTAACATTAACCAAACATAATACATTGTACAAATTCATCTGCTAGATCTCTAATCCAGGCAGCAATTGTCATTGGTGCTGGCTTTCCTTATTGTTAAATGCAGGAGACTACCTTTCTTATAAAATAGGCAAAATAGTGATTCTGTATTTTATTTCTTGGCTTTGGAACATGGGTCCTCAAACTACAGCCCATGGGTTGCATGCGGCCCCCTGAAGCCATTAATCTGGCCCATGCAGGACTATGAGGCTGCCCCGCCCACATTGCCCTGCCCACACTTTGGCCGGGTGCAGGACTTGCCTTCATGGGTTGGAACTGAAAGGTAAGGCCAACAATTTTGATCTGCAGAGATATTCTGGAGGCAGGTGAGATGAAAAATGGGGTGCACAGATGCCAAAGCAGGCCGTTTTTGCCTGTTTTTTGCCTGCAGAAGGCTGGAGGCGGGGAAGGTAAAAAATGGGGCATACAGATGCCCCAGGAGGCCAAACAATGGGTGTAAATGGCCCATTTTTGGCCAAAAAACAGGTTGTTTTTACATGTTCTTGGCTTGCAGAATGCTGCTGGAGTCAGGAGAGGTGAAAAATAAAACACCCCCAGGAGCAAAACAAATTAAAATTTAATTTGTGTGCATTTTTAATGGACAGTTAAATTGGCCACCTTCCTAGTCACATGACCTAGCCATACCCACCCAGTCACATGACCACCTAGCCACGCCCAACCAACCAGTTGGCAGTCCGGCCTCCCCAACAGTCTGAGGGACCGTGAATTGGCCTCCTCTTTATAAACAGTTTGAGGACCCCTGCTTTGGAAGAACAAGAAACTTCATTTTTAAATGAAAGCTGAAAATCTGAACATTAAGGCTCAGCAATTGTTTTTCTTATCACTGTATATCCTCATGATTCCTTTTCTTTTATCTTAATATCCTCCTAAAAGGGATCCATTGGCTATCCACTAAAAGATGCAGGAGATCCCAAACAAGCAGAGTTCACAGCAGCCACCTGTTTCATAGTTCAAAAGGGTCACAGAAAACAGCAGGCAGGCAGCAAATCAAAGTCTGTGATCTAAAACAACAGTCAGAAGATAGCAGTCACTTGACAGAACCTTCACATTAAAATAAAAGAATCAAATATGAAAAAACAATAGTTCACTGAGAATAGAAACATAGCAGCATAGAAGGGTACTTAGCTTGGTATTACAGGTAGTCCTCAACTCAGAGATCTTTCAAGTTATGATGGAATCCAAAAAAGTTACTTACAATACAGATTTGAAATTCTGACCATCAGTTGTCCTGCCAGTCACCTAGATGCACTTTGGGCACCTAGCAATTGACCTGCTTTTGCAACTCTTTGCAGTATCCTATAGTTATCTGACAATTGCTTTTTGCTGCATCTTGTTTTTGGTAGAAAATTGCCCTTGTGGATAATGTCCACAGATTCACTTAATGTCAACTGCAAATATTATAAAATTGGGTCAAGGACTACAATTAACTGACTGCAGATCTCCAAGATATGGGACAGCTGGACAGAAGATGGAAATGTTTTAGTCAATTGGATAATATAAAAGCTGGTATGTTACTACTGAAGATCTATCAGTCTTGCAATACAAATGGAATACTGGTGACAGCCTGTAAATCAGGGATGAAATCCAGCAGGTTCTGACAGGTTCTGGAGAACCAGTAGTGGAAATTTTGAGCAGTTTGGAGAACCGGCAAATACCACCTCTAGCTGGCTTCAGAGTGGGGTGGGAATGGAGATTTCTCCAGGAGTGGGGAGGGAATGGGGATTTTGCAGTATCCTTCCCCTGGAATGGGGTGGGAATGGAGGTTTTGCAGTATCCTTCCCCTGCTACGCCCAAGCCACACCACACTCACAGAACCAGTAGTAAAAAAATTTGGATTTCACCATTGCTGTAAAACTACAGGCATACTTTATGCACATATAACCATGGACATATCCCAGGCTCATGCAGATGTCCTAGTTAAAGCAAGATATCACCAATTCTCTTTGTTGGTGACAGGCTTTCAGAATTACAACCAACTATTAAAGATTGACATTGTTATATTGTTGGAATGCATCTATAAAGGGAAAAAATGATATATTACCTCTCTTCCTTCACATACTTGCCAAATGATTAAGGGTTGCCCTCAGTTTTGTGGTTAATATCTGAACATCTCCAGATGTAACATTAGTGGGAAATATTAAGTGCTGACATGCCCAAGTTAAGGCTGCAGTGAGTTATGTGTCTGTGAAGGAAATATGCATTTAGCAGCAATTATGATTAAGAGGAGAAAGGCACATATATTGCATATGATTTTATCTTTTTGAAGGATATGTATTGTCTCAGTTGCCCATTCTTTGTTGGGTTACATTACTAGTGCCACTTTCCTCTCAAATCCATGCTTTTTGTTATAAAGGGTAACTCATAGGGCAGGTTGCTTGTTTGCTTCCACTGATAATTAGCTCCAATCTAACAGAACTAGAAAAGACATATAATAACCTTGCCCTTGACTACCGTTTCTCAAAACCATTTGGAAGGAATATCAGGCTTTATAATTTATTTTGCCGTGAGAAAGACTATTGGCTAAATTATACACAATTTTCAGCTGATTGTTTTTAACTTGCCAAGCACCTACCTCTGCCTCCTTCAACTCTATTTGCATAGTATTTTAAGCTGACTGAATAAAAATGTTAGCAGCTGCACACATCCCACATGCTATTTTGTAAAATTGGTTGGTCTTTTTGTAATTTATTGTGTTTCATGAACCTATTTAGCTTATTTTGTGACACAGTGCTCTATAATGTGTAAACCAAGAAAGTGGTTAAGAATGAAGTAACCAAGCTAACCACTCTGTCATGCAAG
>JANHFM010004196.1:297959-311840 GCA_032468115.1 Grayia smithii
CGGGACAAACATTCCACCGCGACCCTTGGCATGTGGGGTCCCTCTTCAAGACATCATTAAAATCATCCCTGCGCTTGTCTGACATCAATTGAAAAAGCTTCTCTTCCCACCCCCGCCGCCACCCTGCCCCATGTCCAGCTCCATCCAGGCTGGAAAATCTTTTAGTCGGGGCCGCAGATGCAAAGAAAAGTGCCGCGCCACAGGTGGCAGCGCAGTGGCTTGCCAAGAAGGACCTGGTCCTAATCCTGTTGGCCAAGGAGATGTCCTCGCCGACGATTCTCCTGTGCGCAGCCCGGTCTCTCCGATAGCCTGACTTATCGCTTCTCTTTTTTCGAACTAGGCAACCTCTCCCACATCCACACTCCGATATGGAAAGGGGAAGGGGGAGGAATAAATATAAATGGCCCCACCGCACTTCGGACTGAGATGGGCACCAAAGGAACGCGAATGGGGTAAAGGATCGCCAACTCCAGCCAGTGTCCCTCATTCATACATGAGCTACACCAAGGCCAGCAAATGGCCCAGCACCAAGCGATGCCTCTGCCTCCGTCCATGCTCGATTTGCTGGCCAATTTGACTGAGGATCAGTCCACCGGGGAGATTCCTTGCATGGATCTCTACACTTGTTCCACCTCTGTGGCATCCTTGGGCCAAAGACCTTTGACCGCTGCGGAAGAACTGCTGGCTTTGGAAGGAAGAGAAGCCGAGGTGGAGGAAGAGGAGGAGGAAGAGGAAGAAGAGGAGGAACGGGTGGTGAGACGAGCTGCTTTCCTGCGGAGGCCCAAAAGAAAACGGATCATCACCTCCACGCAGCGCCAGGCAGCCAACGTCCGGGAGAGGAAGAGGATGTTCAATCTCAACGAAGCCTTTGAGCAGCTGAGGAGGAAAGTCCCTACATTTGCCTACGAGAAGCGTCTCTCCAGGATCGAGACTTTGCGCCTGGCGATCGTCTACATCTCCTTTATGACGGAGCTTCTGGAAGGCGACCAAGCTAGCTAAAATGCCGGGCTGAACAAGACAGCTGGAGGGACAAATGGCTCATCCAAGGATGGAGAAAAAGGACACCTGACACGAGTGCTGCGACTGAGAAGGGCGGTTAAGGCATCCTCTCCTCCTTTCTTATTCGCATTTCCCGGATCTCGTGTCCCTCCGGAGGAAATGGACTATGGTGTTTACCATCTCTAATAAGGCTGGGGTAATGGGTGTTGTAGTGCTTGCCAGGTTGGAAACTTGCCTTAGAGGCTGCAGTACTGAATTCGAGGTGATACCAGTGAATTGAGTGGAGAGAAGTGGTTCTACTGAGATGTAATTTTAAGGGGGGATGACGACAATGGAGCTTTTTAAAGAGGTTGGTAGGACGACCAGACAACTGACTTTCAGGGAACAAGTTGAGGAAATGTAAAGGGTGGAATTAAAGACGTGGAGAGGTCTTTCCAAAGCAAAGGAGTGGGATCTGGGTTAGAACGAAAAAGTTGGACAGTCTTGGTTGAGAAAAAGAGAAGACTTGGAATAAGGCGGGAACTTCTGAATTTCTCTTCATCGTGTTTAGGTGGAGATATTCATCTCATTGATTCAGGGATTGAGTGAAGAAGAGAGCTTGTCCTCTGCTGATCAAGGTCCCGTCTTGTGAGACGTTAAATGCTTCTTTCCATCTAACTAGCGGCTCTTTAAAAATGCAGATTTCCTTAGCTGAAAGATGGGGATAATTAATCGGATCAGAGCAGATGGGGATAGAACGTTGACTTCCTTTCTATTCAGTAACAGAATAAAAATGATTTGGGGACAAAGTTATATGCAATTTCTTTCTGTGTGTGCATGTCTATGCACTTGATACTTGCACATTTTAAATGTGAGGTTTTTCTTTTTAATTGAAGAACAGATTTTTTTACAACTATAAAGTTTTTTAAATGCAAAGTGTTATTAGATGAACAGTGTTAACATGTTCTCTCTCTCTCTCTCTCTCTCTCACACACACACACACACACACACGCACACACACATTAAGGAAGATTCAGATTTTCATTTGAGAGGATGTGAAAACTGAGGGGTTGAATATATAACATCCAGCACTTGGCATGATAAATGAAGACTTGTCTTCTTCCTTTCTTCTCCCCCTCACATCAGATTTCCATGTGTGTCCAATCCAAAGCAGAATTATGCTCACACTGTAAATGTATACACATTATACAACTATATTTATAGTATGCACATTCTCCAGCACGCAAAATGGTCCCTTGACTTTAGATGTGTTTCTAAGTACTATGCCTCAATTGGGTGATTTGCTTATTGTAATTCTGACTCTCTTTACATTTGGTATTTGCTTTCAATGAACAAGATATCATTGAAGAGGTTACCAAATGACTGAGTGACCAGAGCATGTCTTTGGGGCATTTAGCTTGAGGTGAAGAGGGAAAGTGACTAAAAGTGGAGATAAACATTTTATCTCTCTAACAATCATGGAGTCCTGTCTCATCTTTTGAAATGAAAGATGGGAGTCTCAGAAAGACAGCATTAAAGTTCCTTCATACAGTACAAATTTTCTTTGGTCTCTGATTTGGAGAGTTCTACAAAGGGTAGATCATGGCTACTTGTATATACCCTAAAAATATCAGAAGCATTTTGCTTCTCAGTATCAATTCTCTTACTGGGAAGTATGAAGAGGTGGCTGGTGAATGTGTGTAGATGTATGTGAAGTAGAAAGAAAAAAAATGTCATATGAAGCCATGAAAATTGATGCAACAAGAAGAATAGGCACAATGGAAGGGAAGGAAAACCTGAAAAAATGTCTTTAAAAGTGTCCATTTATTAAAATCTACTTTTTTGAATGCATTCCCCAAATGTTCTACTACTTCAACTTTGCCTGTTAAACTTTCCTTACTGGTTAGAATCAAATAGAATATAGTTGATCTTCTTGTGTTTTCTTCCACTGTCTGAAGGAGACATTTATCAGCCAGGTGGATCATGTCCCGATTTTTGGAGTGTTTGGGGGTGTGTGATTGAAGACTTTGAGTTTTGGGGTGTCAAATTAGAGCAGTCGACCAGAGATTTAATAGATATCTATTTTAACATTTGTTGTTTAAAGGGTTTGTTCACACTTTAGCAATATAATTTAGCTCAATAGGATCAAGAACATGAAGTCACAGGTAAGTTGATAATTGTTAACCAATGCCATACAGCAGAATGTGAGAGAGTTTGACTAGATTTTGCAGTCACTTCCTATATGCATCTTATGATAAAGCAATATTAATATTATAAGCAGCTTTGGAATTCATTTCAAAGCAATGTTTTGAACATGTTTAAATTTTCAGAAA
Organism: Grayia smithii; assembly: GCA_032468115.1. Lineage (NCBI taxonomy): Eukaryota > Metazoa > Chordata > Lepidosauria > Squamata > Grayiidae > Grayia > Grayia smithii. Next base: position 301,271 of record JANHFM010004196.1, read on the forward strand.
GATTAAATATCTGTATTTTTAAATTCTCCTTCAAAATTTGCATTGTTGGCAAGCTAGTTCTATTGTTTTTCATTATTATTTTCTATTTATTACTTTTCTACCTGCTCATTGCATCTGTATTCTTTGCTGTAATTTTGTAAATGCTTGATAAGAAGGAACATAATAAATAAAGTTTTTTCTTTGTGAAAGAAAGAAACATGAAGGAAAAACAACTTTAGCTTTCTGCCATAATCAAGAATCTTTAATAGATACTTTTATGTCTTAAATTCCAACTCCCAAAATTACTTACTGAAAATGATCCCATGTAAACATTTAAGATAGACTTATATTTTTTAGTTTAGATAGAGCCTTGTGAATGCTTCTGAACAGCCAAATTTGTTACTAAAGGTAGCCGCTGCATTTTCTTTAATAGCTCCATTTGCTCATAGAGTCACCATCATGTCAGGTTGACAGCTAGCAATAGATGGATGTAAGTAGTCTTTTAAACTGCTAAGTAGCCCCACTCTTCTAACAAATATAGGACATGACTGATTTCTTTGTTATATATTCCAGCTGCATTTTGACACCCAATGAAATTCATAATGGCTCAACTCAAGGAAAAAAAATATCCTGCAAAGGTGTTAAAGCCAATATTTATATCAATTTCTAAATCATCTTAACAGAAAAGAGTCTTGCCTTATAGATATGCTTTATTTAACCTGCCCCATTCAAAGATAATATTGAAAGGAGCCAAATTGTAAATCAAATCCTATAACATTAAGGAATATTGAATTGGATCCCAAAATTCTCTTTCAGATAGAACATATTTTTTTTAATCAAATAACTCCTCTTCAGGGAAAGAAAGACCTTTAAGTCCAAACTTTTATCTAGTTTGCCAAAGAAGAGCCTAAAAAAATTAATGCACAGATAATGATTGCTGTTTATGATCAGGTTTGTTGCTCTTTTCATGATGATAAACCCACTAATGTGGAGAATATGGAATAGTCATATAAACATTCTTATAAACAGCTGTAAACATTCTTATAAAGAGGAAATCTGATATGTAAGGCCTTCAGGCAGAACACTTATTTTACAAGCTTGATAAACCACAAGTCATTTTTTGAAAACTGCAAAAATCTTGAAAAAAAGTACAGAATTGGGCTTTAATTATATATTTTTATTTATTTACTAAAAAATGCAACCTTTGCCTCATATTCCTATCTGTAAATACAATATCAATGGAACAAAAGAATCATTTTATTCCATTATTCCATTTTATACCATATGTTTAGGATTTGGAGTTAACGTGGCAATCTAACTTGTTACATTAAAATTTAAAAAAAAATCAGCACAATTGCAAGCTTTTGCAGAGAGAAAGAGAGAGAGAGACAGAGAACAACTTTGATTGGTCTGCATTTTTAACTGAACCACAGTCCACAGACTAATATATATGAATCAGATGACAGTTATTCTTTGGACCACATACTTCAATAGATTTTGTCAAGCAGTTCTTGGCTCAAACATCTCAACATTTTAAGGGAAACTACTTACTAAGAAGTGTGTGTGTGTGTGTGTGTGTGTGTGTGTGTGTGTATGTTTTGAATTCTCAGGCTGATACAAAAATTACATTGTGCATGCAGACTAAGTTGAGTCAGATTTAGATCGATTCTTCAATTTATTTCTGAAAGATATTTGCTTGGCAATAAAGCCTGAACTTTTCAGTGACACCTGCTACTAAAAAATGTCAGATGAAGAACTCTGTAGCCTGACTGGGAATTCTTAAAATGCAGCCCTCTACACACATAATTAGAAAGTAAGTTCTAAGACCCAAGTAGGGAAGCATATGTTTTGTGTATCAAACATTAAGTCTGAAAGCTAACCTAATGAGCCTCCATGGATTGTGTCAGCATCAGCTAGAGATCCTGTTCAGACTCTGGACAAGCAATATCAATTACATGCATGGTAAAAGGTATGAAATTCATATGCAATGAAGAATGGTTGAAAGAGCAGATAAGCAAAGTATTATAATGAACACAATTCATGACCACTCTTGTTCTATGATTGAAAACAATTGTTTCATTTTGCTAAAAGATAAGGCTGGCCTTTCCTATGAATATAGTTTATTTTATCATTGAGATGAGCAGCATATAAATGTAATAAATAGCTTTAAAAGATTACACCTTGTCTAAAATGGATTATCTACTTTTAATAAGGGGTAAAGCAAAAGTTTAAAAGTTTAAAGTTTGCTTTAAAAGTTTAAAGCAAAAAATACTTTGGCAGCCTAATGAGAAGAAAGGACTCACTAGAGGAGAGCCTGATGCTGGGCGGGATTGAGGGCAAAAGAAGAAAGGGATGATAGAGAATGAGGTGGCAGGATGGAGTCACTGAAGCAGTAGGCATGAGCTTAAATGGACTGCAGAGGATGGTAGATGACAGGAAGGCCTGGAGAAATGCTGTCCATTGGTTTGCAAAGGGTCAGATACGACTTTGCAACTAATAACAACAAAAGCAAAAGTGAATGTAGGAATGATGATTCTAAAGTATACTAGACATGACTACATTGTCTGATTTTATCATTCCTTAGGCTATAAAAAGATGCCTAAAAATAAAAACAAACAATGAAACAAAGAGGGAAGTTTTTCTGATGGGAAAGGGAGAATTTATGGAAAGTTTCCCCCTTTTTATTTTTTTAAATTCCCGTTTGTATGGAATTAATTTTATTCTACATTGGTGTTGGTGTTCAATTTCCACAGAATCTTATCAGATCTCTAGAAATCTTGCCAAATGATCATTAAGATGATATTTTAGCTGTTCTTAAGATGATATATTTTCTGTACAGAGAAAACAACTGTTAATCATGAATGGATGTGGAATTAGCCATTAGCCAAGAAATATTTCCTTTGCTCCCTACAACCCAACAGCAACAAGAAAAAAACCCTGGGGTAGATCAACCAGATAGTTCAATACCTAATACCCTATAGCAGCATTAAACTATTACAACAAAATATGCCCCATGCTTTCCCAGAATACAGAAACAAAAGGCAATTCTTTGGTGCCAAAGTAGTAGATTGTACACCCAATCTGGGTGCCCTGTAAATAAATGGACTTCAAGTCCCAGAATTCCCCAGCCAGATTCACCATTGCTAAAATCTGAAATCTGCCCAGGTTAGCAAAATATGTCGCTAAGACAATAATCCTATGTTCATTTTGTAAACAGAGTATTTGTAAAGCCCACCTTGAATACCAATTGATTTAAACTCACAATAAACCTTGAAATTCAGATTCATAGATTTTTGTTATGTTTGTTTCCTCCTTACAGTTTATTTTGGTACTAGAATCACCTAGCAATCCTGATGTTGCTTTTGATCCTTAGAAATATATCTCATCTTATTCTCAAGTCATGTTTTAAATAATCTTATGCTAAACTTTCTTGGTAAAACAAAACCAAAACCAATCTAAACAGTTTTCCCTGCTTAAATTGAGAATGGACCATGAACTTCATTAAATTGTTCCATGAATCACTATATGTCTTGATCAATGTTTCCCAACTTCAACAACTTTAAGATATGTGGATGTCTAATTGGGGAATTCTGGGAGCTGCGGTCCACATATCCTAAAATTATTGAATTTGAGAAATGCTGGTTTTGGCCAATCTTGATCTGTTATTGGTAGTTTTCTAAGGATTATAGTTGTTTCTTAAGGGAAGGGATAAGAAATAAACATCACTGCCTATTAGTCAGTGACATCTTCAAAATACTATGTTTTCTCTTTCTCTTCACCCCAAAGGAGCATAATAACCAACGGGGCAATTAGTTAGATTGGCCAGGAACAAGAGTGAGGGCAGTAATTCATACAGCTAGAACTGACTAATGAGCATGAACATTTGGTGGTTGGATTTTCAATGCTGAATTAATTTGTAAATTGAGAATTCATTTCACCTGACAAATAACGTAAGTGGTTGAGTCTGAATGATAAGTGTGACAAAAATGGATACTATAACAGCCTTTTTCATATCTCAAAAGTAAAAATAGTAAAAATTATTGCACTGTCTTTTTCTATCCTTCATCTGTCATGAACAGTTTTCTTTTACCCCTGTTTTATAGGCTACAAATCTTACTTGAAAATTATAAAATGGATCTACATTACAATTGGTGTTTTCCAAAGTATTTCAAGCCCTTTCTATTGTTTACTTGGAGGTGTCCCTGCATTAGAGTGTGTATGTGTGTGTGTATGCATTTGGGGTATAAATTGCAGAACTTTATATCATGATATGTAGTATGTTGCAGCATTAATTATGTTTTTCAACTATTTAAAACATCTGCTGGTTCCAAGGAACGTATTTGGCCCTATATACAGTATTAGTGATTAAAGTAACAATAATAATAGGAAACTTGTTTAAGCATTTTGTTATACCCTATCATCTTCAGGGGATTTTTAAAAACAACAATAAAAGGGTAGTTTCAACTGTGTGATTGAAGCTCCGCTCCTTTGTAAGCAAAGTTCATTCATGCTCAGAAGGGGTGGGCTTTGATCCATGTCATAAGCAATATCTTGCCTTTTTCGATCCCCTCTCCTTGGACACCAGTGCTGCCATGTGAGGACCAGCTCTGGAGGTAATCAAGAGAAGAAAAAACATTGGCTTGTAATATCATCTAATTTCTGTTACACTATTATGGTCTAGTTATCTGAATAAGTGAATAATTCAGTTGTATGGTATCTTAACATAGCAGGTCATTGCTTGGAGAGGAATGCAGAAATAACTTTGATAAAGGTACCGGTGTACCGGGAGTAAAAAAGACAACTTAGTCCTGGGAAAGGATAAAGTGCATGAAAAATACTGAAATCAGCCTGCTTTGATTCTGTTTTGTATAATTGGGCACAAACTCTGCCATGTTTTCTGATTCTGTTTTTCATTCATTCAACAATAAAGTAGCATTCTTGTAATCCTGACAATGGATGACCTCATCCACATCAAAGGGCTGACATTTGTTTGTTTGTTTGTTTGTTTGTTTGTTTGCCTCTTGCTTCTACTAGTTTTAACTCACACTGACAAATATATCCAACACACTACCCTCCTCTGATTTTCCCCACAACAGTGGTGGATTGCTACTGGTTTGCTCCGGTTCGGGCAAACCAGTAGTAGTGGCAGTGGTAGGTTCCACCCACCCTCCTGGACATCATCAAATACACTGTGCATGTGCAGAAGTGGCATGCAAGCGAACCGGTAGCAAAGATAAATGAAACCCACCACTGCCCCAGAAAAATAACCCTGTGAGGTGGTTGGCCTGAGAGAGAGAGTGACTGTCCCAAAGTCACTCAGATGGCTTAAAAAGATGAGGTGGGAAGTTGAAGATGAACTGATGGTTTCCTGCTTTCTAGCTGATGCCTTAACCACTAAACCAAAATGGATCTCTTTTTTTTTTAATCAAGTTTTTATTATTTCTTTTTAATTTATACATATCATTGTGTGAATGGCACGAGTATGTTTGAGTATCATACATTTCAATACATATAAACATATTCCTAATTATTACATTCCATTTTCCTTGTTCCATATTATTTACTTCTACCTTTTACAGTTTTAATTTTCATATAAATATTAACAAGTATTCAATAACATCTAAACCAATGTGCTTTAGCATCTATATTTTCTTGTTATTTTCTTCTGTTATAATTTTAATAGTATAACCTTCAAAAAAAAAGAAAAGAAATTGTTCATCTGTTTTCTTTTCTCCTATACACCATATTTCACCCATTTTTACAATAAACAATAAATTCCTCTCCTCTTCTTTCTCCTCCCTTTTCTTTACTCCCCTCCAAAGGGATTCTGCTTTTGCCGGCTCTAGTCTAGGCAGCTTTCTCCAAAAGAGAGGGAGAGAAAAAGTGGGTTGTCCTTGGGTTTTGGGGAAGGGTTTCACTATTGTTTTGCGCCCACCTTGGGGTGCACACCTTGGATTGAATTGATAGGAGTCCTTCCTCTCTTGCTTCCACACAAGTTTCATGGCCACAAAGAATACACGTGAATAATGACATCTCACAGGTGATACAGATATTTGGGAGGGGGGGGGCTATAGACATGATTAGAGAATGCAGAAATGCTTGCAATTCTTAGGATTTTTGCTGCTTTGAATGACAAGAGATGGGATGTGACTCTGAAGGCCCATATAGAAAAGGGTGCTGTAATAATATATTCAGGAGCAGTGATCACAACATTTCTTGAACTTCTTCAGTCATTTGTGGGCAATACATAAGGTTGCAGTTATTTGCTTCTGTATATTTCAGTATCACAACAGAGATCCACGTCTTGCAAAACTCTAGGAATGAATTAAAAAAAAAAGGATCTTTGCTTGGAAGTATTTATTTTTCGTTCAACGTCTATGAAGTTAATTTGTGGTGTACGTCTTTGAGAAAATATCCGAAATAACTTTTATATTTATTTTATCAAGCAAGTTTTCATCAAAAGGCAAATTATCCTCTTGTTTACTGTGGTGTAAGTCTTAATTCATTTTGGTTGACATATCATCCACTCTTTCAAAACCAACTGACATTTTGAAAGTCCAAAACCATTCTTTTACATTAAAAAAATTTGATAGCTTTAATTTCTCTTTGGGGTTGTGACTATTGGCCACCAATTTTTTACATCATTTACATCATTTACATCACATATTCACTATGGTTAATAATTTGTCTTGATTTTTAGAGTCTCTCTCTCTCTCTCTCTCCTCCCCAGTTGAAATCTTTGTAAAAGCTTCTACCCATCACTAAAAGAGGTGAAGCTAAAACAATGAGTTCTTTTAGGTTTGTTTTTCTTGTTACCCAAGTTCTGGCACAACAACTACTCAAAGCCTAAAATGAACTAATAAGTGAGCCATTTTGGTTGTAAGGAGGAGCTGGTTAGAACTTAAGACCTATTCACAAACAGGTCATAAACTATAATGATTGTGTTGTGTGAAAACATTTTAAAGTTGTCTTGCATTGCAGCTTTATGCATGTTGATTTGAAAGTTCCTGTGTAAAAAAAAGCTTATTCCCTGACAAGTGTTCACAATTGTGGCAACTGGGGGCATTGCTGTTCATTAATAGTTATTTCCAGCAGGACTTTTGAGTGGCACCACAATATTTGAGTTTGAATTTGATCCTAAATGAATGATGTTGAAAGGTCATTTAGTATATTATAGAGGTAATTATTTCGGGGATGAGATCATTGGTTTCGAAAACCTTTTTAATATAATCTGCTTTGTGCATCTTTGAAACGGTTATTTGAAACATTTTCTGTTTTACAAATGTGTCCAGAGCCTGCGAGAGACTTGCTTAATTCATCTTTTCATTTCATGGAAAAATTACAATGTGATGTGCAAAAATCAAATGCCTATTGATGGACCAGCTAGCTTTGAGTAACTAATACTGTATTTGGAAGAGGCACTTTTAGCTTTGGGTGCGCAACAGTGTTGTGTCATTATTTTTCTCCTCCCTTAGAGACTGATCATCCTAATTACATGACAAAATTGTGTCATGCTGCAATGCTGTCAGTCTGATATGTTTTCTGTGTTCATAGCATGATATTACATGAGGAATGGAGAAAATGAACTGGGCTAGGTTACTGTTAAACCCAAATCTGATCTCAATTGCCATGAGATTGAATAAAAAGTAGAGCCGGTAGGAATGGAACCTTGTTGAATATTTAATCATTGCAATCATATTTTGGCTAATCATATTTTGGCTGGATACTATATTTTACTAGGTTTGCATGATACGGTATGCCCAAACTAAACAAATCACCTAACAGTTTAATAAGTGAACCAGTTACCTGTTTTGATTGTTATTCATGAACTCCTAGGCTTTTAACATAATAGACTGATAATTTATATTATTTTTTTAACATATGGCCTTATCCATCTTCCATTCACTCTTGTCCAACTGTAGATGGGAATCCTTGTGCCTTTATTCCATAGTCTTCTTCACCTTTAATGGCTAATTGAATCGAGTTGCTGGGCCAACATGTATTCACTTGTTTTGTATCCTAGTATTTCAGTTTTAAAATAAAAAAATATGTATCTAGAATTCCTCCCTGTCTGTGCCGACCAGTGACCAATTATTTGTTTGTTAAATGTTTTATGACATAATGCAAAATGTCATAAAACATTTCCTGTGGTCAACTGTTGATGCTGGACTGTGCTATACAGTTCAAAATGCACTACTATTGTAAGTCGCATAGTTTTCAGAAGGTGAAAATTTGCATTTATTTAACGCAGCATCAACTATCATTGTCTCATGCACTATAACTGAGGCCTGGCACTAAAACCTAGTTCTAAATCAGAGGGGTATGTGTGTTTGTTTTTTAAACTAGTTTAAATTCAGCATTTCTTGCATCTCAGAATAAGTTAAGTATGAAGTATGAAAATTTTTAACTGTGAAAGAGTGTGATATTTCATAAGCTTCCGATTTCTAAACATAACCTGGAATAATGATCGAAGATCGAAATAGAGAAGTGTAATTTCACTTCTGCATTTAATCCAGTGGTGAAATCCAAATGTTTCCACTACCAGTTCTGTGGGCGTGGCATGGTGGTCATGGCAGGGGAAGGATACTGCAAAATCCCCATTCCCTCCCTACTCTGGGGCCAGCCAGAGGTGATATTTGCTAGTTCTCTGAACTGCTCAAAATTTCCACTACTGGTTCTCCAGAACCCGTTGGATTTCACCCCGATTTAATCATATATTCTTGGGGAAGTGATTGCTGTGTCTGAGTTAGTTTAAATATATACTTGTTGAATCATTTTGAAAGCACTCCTACTCCTTGTTAAATATAATCTTCTAACTAGCTGTTGGACTCATATAGCCAAAAGAAAATATTAGTTAGTTTCAAATAACTCTTTAATTTGAGCGAGGTTCTTCATTGTGAAGACCTAAGGCACAGATTTATCTGAAAAAGTTAAGACTGTTATTCAATTTCTAAAATTGCAGTGACTCAGTAGTACTAGATATATTATATTTTGGGCCTAGATCAGTGTCAAGACTTAAGAGGTCTAACAAAGAGAAGAGAAATTGTGTTCCTAAAGCTGAATGCGTTCCAGAATTCTCTGTTACACATAGAGGCATTATTTTTGGAGGCAGGTTTCTGTAGTAAGGTTTCCCAGAAGTCATTCTTTCTATTGTTTGGAACCCACATGCAAATCCTTAAATGCGTGTGCTGCTCACCAGACCATCTTGCTGATTTAGAAGTAGGGAACCTGTTACCATCCAACTGTTTTGAACGACAGTGGTCATAATAGGTAGCCATGATGGTTGGCTTACTGGTTTATTATAAAGCTTGTCATCCAAAAACCTGTAAAGAATACCAGCTGACTAATCCAACATGCAAAATGGAAAACTAATCGATACATCTTGTGAAATCCCTTACAAGGTAAGCAAATTATTTCCATTTATGAAGCCTTTTTGTAAGAAACTACTCAATGAGATTTCATGAAGGGCTTTCAAACTTCTGCTTCCATTTCCTCTTCCACATCTTCTGAGTTTGAGTGTTGGTAGAGATATATTGTTTCTGAAAGAATAATAGACTACAGATTACAAGAACATGTTTAATATAATAACAAACATCTCCCAGGTATTGTAGAAGATACTTAGATGGAACATTTGGTATATTTTTAAATGGGGACAGTTCTGTTAGCTGTGAAAGAACAACAAATAGTGTGATTGCCTCTGAAGACCACCTGATGGGAGACCATGGTATCTCAAATGGACTAACGTACTTAATACATCCAGAATCCAGAATTTATGACTCTTGTGGAATTGAAATTCGGCAAATTTTATAAAATACATCTTGACATAAAAATTATCAAGCCTTTTACGACATTGTAGGAATGTCCCTCTCCTAGAAGAATGAAATATTCTAGGAAATATTAAAAAGGCAGAATATATATATCCCTGGATCAGAATTGGAAAAACATGTTTTTTAAGGCAGGAAGCAGAATCACTCTTAATAGCCCCCACCCTCTTCAATAGCCCACAGCAGATGTCAGCATTTAAGGGATAAAGAAATGGCTAGGTCTATTCATAAGCAAATGCCCTCACTCAAGATCCTTCAGGACAAAGCCATTAAGCCATAATAAGAATTGCCCCAAGCCCCTTCATTACATCACCCAGAAAGATTCAACCAAGCTACCCCTGCATGGCTTCATGGGAGTCTTGACAACCAATCAGGATACATTTCTTGCCACGGGAACAGGAAGCAAGTTCAAAACCGAACAGAGGTTATAAATCTACCCCTTTCACCCATGTGCTTTTTTGCCCAGGACTTCAAACCATGTGGTTCTGTCCACCATTAAAAACCATCTTTCCAAACAGCAACCAAGTTTCCAAGGTCTTTCTCCCCACTTGGAACTGTACCCAGAAGGATATTTCTTCCAACATAATACAAAATGTCATAAAATATTTCTTGTGGTCAACTGCTGATGCTAGACTGGGCTATACAGTTCAACATGTGCTGCTACCAGGGTGGATTTGATTTAAATCAAGTCAATTTAAATCATGATTTAAATCACCAGTAAAAAGGCTTGATTTAAATCAACTCGATTTAAATCATAATTTTTAAAG